>VDFB02214495.1:0-24059 GCA_007258455.2 Sequoia sempervirens
TTTACCAACATGAAATGTTACCACTACAATCAAATGGGACACCTAGCCTATAGGTGTCCAGAGAAAGGTGGTACCTCTCATGGAAGTGACAAGAGGACTAACCTGGTTCATGATGAGACAACTACAGCAGATAAACATCATGAAGTACCATTAAACTCAGAGGAAGGTGAGAACCTCATGATGAGGAGAACTTTGATCAAGGAACTGGTTAAAGAAGAACCAAGCCAAAGGAGGTCCCTATTTAGGATAAAGTGTAAGATGATGGGCAAAGTGTGTAGAGTCATCATTGACTCAGGGTCTACTGACAATATTGTGTCAGAGGAGACAGTCAGCAAGCTGAAGTTGACAAGGATACCCCACACCAATCCTTACAAGGTCACATGGCTCAATAAAGGTCAACATGTATTAGTGAATGAACAAGCATGGGTGGAGTTCTCAATTGGAAGGTACAAAGACAAAGTCTTGTGTGATGTGTTACCTATGGATGCATGTCACTTGCTCCTAGGTAGACCATGGCAATTTGATCGCCAAGCTATGCATGATGGAGTGAAGAACTCTTATACTTTCAAGAAGGATAAGGTAACATTTAGAATTCAGTCACTGATAGAAGATGCAAAGGTGCAAACAACAGGTCCTAAATTGCTCATGGTTGGTGAAAAAGAGTTCTTAGAAGCCTTGGAAGAAGGAGAAGGAGTTGGCTATGTAGTAATGTTAAGGCCAAGAGAGGTAAGTAATGATAAAGCAGCTGAGAAGCCAGAGTTACCTAAGGAAATACAAAAAATGTTGCAGACCTATGAAGGCATTGTGAGTAGTGGACAACCAGCAGCATTACCCCCTAAAAGAGCCATAAGTCATAGGATAGACTTGATACCAGGGGCTACCCTACCAAATAAGGCAGCCTACAAGATGACTCCTCAACAAAATGAGGAAATAGCAAGGCAAATACAAGAACTCCTAAACCAAGGTCTCATTAGAAAGAGCATCAGCCCATGTGCAGTACCCACTGTCTTAGCACCTAAAAAGGGAGGAGAATGGAGGCTTTGTACTGATTCAAGGGCCATAAATAAGATAACCATCAGGTATAGATTCCCTATCCCTAGGATTGAAGATCTCATGGATTGTCTAGGTGAAGCTAGGTACTATACCAAGATAGACTTAAAGAGTGGCTATCACCAAATTAGGATACATGAGGGAGATGAGTGGAAAACAGCTTTCAAAACCAATGAGGGTCTCTATGAGTGGCTGGTTATTCCATTTGGGTTGTCCAATGCCCCCTCCACATTCATGAGACTCATGAATGAGATCCTCAAAGACTACATTGGAAAATTTGTAGTGGTGGATCTTGATGATATACTGATTTATAGAAAAACAAGAGAAGAGCACCTCAAATAGATAGAGTTGATTTTCAAGAAGCTGTAGGAGGAGAAGTTGATGATCAATTTAGAAAAGTGTGAATTCATCAAAACAGAGTTGGTGTACCTTGGATTTGTGCTATCACATGGCAACTTGAAAATGGACAGCAGCAAAGTGGAAGCCATCCTCAATTGGCCTAATCCAAAGATAGCAACAGAGGTAAGAAGTTTTCATGGCCTTGCTCAATACTATAGGAAGTTCATAAGACAATTTAGTGCTATTTGTGCTCCTATGTTGGACACCATTAAAGGAGGAATGAAGACTAAGTTTTTATGGAATGAGCAAGCTAACAAAAGTTTTGAGTTGTTGAAAGAAAAGATAGCTACCCAACCTATTTTGGTGTTACCAAGCTTTGAGAAGCTATTCACTATTGAGTGTGATGCAAGCAATGTGGCTATTGGAGCTATTCTCAGTCAAGAGGGCAGGCTGGTGGCTTTTCATTCAGAAAAGTTAAGTGAAGCCAAGAAGAAGTATTCTTCTTATGACCTTGAGATGTATGCATTGGTCTAGGCTTTAAGGAAATGGAGGAATTACTTGCTTCCCAAGGAATTCATAGTGTATTCAGAAAACCAAGCATTTAGTTTCCTGAATTCACAAGAGAAATTGAGTCACAGACACATGAAATGGGTGGAATACCTGCAAGCTTATACCTTCAATATCAAGCACAAGAAAGGAGTACTCAACAAGGTGGCAGATGCCTTGAGTAGAAGAGTCCTCACCATACAAGAAATTCAGTTGAAGAGCATAGGAATAGATCATTTCAAGGATCTATATGTAGATGATGAAGATTTTGTAGACATTTATAAGGTATGTGCTGAATACAAGAGTCATTTTCATAGTAAATATGCTGAATATACTTTGCAAAGTGATCTCTTATTTAAAGGGAATCAGTTATGTGTCCCTAGAGGCTCAATTAGAGAGAACTTGATACAAGAAAAGCATAATGGTGGATTGAGTGGTCACTTTGGGATCACAAAGACTCAAGAACTTGTTCAAAGGTTCTATTATTGGCCAAGGATGAACCTAGATGTTAGGAGGTATGTGGAGAGTTGTATAGTGTGTCAAAAGGCCAAGGGTACTTCTTCAAATGCAGGACTATACCAACCACTGTCTATTCCTACTAGGCCATGGGAATGCTTGATTATGGATTTTGTAGTTGGGTTACCCAAGACAAGACAAGGCATGGACAGTGTTTATGTGGTTGTGGACAGATTTAGTAAGATGGCTCACTTTGTGCCATGTAAAACTACCAATGATGCCAGTCAAATAGCTTCTCTTTTCTTCAAAGAGATAGTAAGGATACATGGATTACCAATCAGCATTGTATCAAACAGAGACACCAAGTTCATGAGCCATTTTTGGAAGACACTTTGGTAGAGATTGGGCACTAATTTATCTTTTGGATCTTCATACCATCCCCAAACTGATGGTCAGACCGAAGTTGTAAATAGTCTTGGAAATCTATTAAGGTGCTTGACCAAGGAGTATGGTCAACAATGGGATCAGTTGATTGGACAAGCTGAATATGCTTATAATGACACTGTGAACAGGTCATCAGGGAAGAGTCCCTTTGAAATTGTCTATGGCCTACATCCTAGAGGAGTCTATGAGCTGAGAGACTTAAAGGATGGAGTCAAGGGAAGTGGATATGCTAATGATTTTTCCTATGCAATGCAGGAAATTCATGATACAGTCAGGAAGACATTGGCAAAAAATACCATGAAGCATAAGACCAAGGTGGATGAGCATAGAAGAGAAGTGCAGTTCAATGTTGGAGACTTGGTGATGGTGCATCTAAACAAGTCTAGGTTGCAAAAAGGAGTTCCTCACAAGTTGCAGATGAAGAGGATAGGTCCCTGTCCTATCTTAGCAAAGTATGGGAACAATGCTTTTAGGGTGGAGCTACTGGAAGACAGTGGACTGTCCCCTGTTTTCAATATTGCAGACTTGGTTCATTATAAAGGACCACCACCAGACATGGACAAAAGTTTCAAGGAAGTCATCCATGATGTGGAAGAGCTCAAGTTAGCTTCTGCTACAGTCAAACAAGCTCACAGTATACTAGATACCATGGTCTATAAGAAGACTAGAACCAAGGAATACAAGGAAAATCTGATTAAAAGGCATGGTCAATCTGATGCTGATGCAGTGTGGATCAAAGAATCAGAGTTCAAGAATTTAGGCATTGATCCCAACCTACTCAATCCAAGGATGGATTGAACTCTTTTGTTTTGGGGAGGATGGTGCAGGAGCACCTAGGCAACCTCCATTTTGTTATTTTTCAATTTTGGCTTGTACCTGACCTTAGCCAAGTCAAGGTAATAGTGTGTTTATTTTGGACCTTAGAAGGTCTTGCTTGTGTGTGGAATAGGTGAATTGGTCATTAGGACTAAGGTCACCATAGCTTAGTTTTGTTAATTATCTTTTTCTTTAATTAGCTTAGTAGTTTGGATTGAAAGTTGAGCCTTAAATGTGTTCTAAACACATCTATGTTGTTAGAAGATGCCAAGAGGTAGTTAAGGGAGTTGGATGCTCGAAATCAAGGAGGTAGAGGTCCTAAGATTTAGGATGGTGGCATAGGGAAAAGTTGCAAAAAGTTGTTGCAAATTTTCATGACAATATTTGTCAGGTTGCATGCAACTTAGTTATCTCGGATCCCCTAAAAAGTAGGAGTGTGGGATCGACCAACATCCCTAAAAACTTGGAAATTGGCATCTATGTAAGGTGTGGCTCGAATGAAATATGTAAGAGTGGTTGTAATCAAGTTTTTGGTGATTGGAATAGAAGACAAGTCTGCAAATTTTGTGTTTTCCCGAATATCTTGAGTGACAGTGATATCAAATGCATTGTATATACTGATTTGGCATTGTATTCATGTTGATAGTGTAGTTTTAAGTCTTTTTCCTTCTATAAGCAAGTTAATATGAGTTAAATTAGTGTTGTGAATACATAGATTAGGGTCTAGAGGGTTTGTTGGCTCTGTTTTGAACAGTCAGTCCTTTAATGGCTCCCCCATGAAATCTAGCCACGGGATTTTCCTGAGAGTAGATGGATTTTTTAGGGGAGCCATGTGTCTATATATATCTATTAGTAGGAGTCATGTGGAGTTGAGTAAGCATTTTTAAAATCAAACACTAGGCGAGCTTGGGAAGTCCGGTTAGAGGTTTGAAAGTGGAAAATTGAAGAACATAGGTAGGGGAAGGAGGTACCATACAGAACAGGTACAGTTCCAAGTAGAGTACAGTCACACCACAACATACTAAGAGGATTGAAGGTTTGTCAATCCATTTGTTGTGATAAGGAAGAAGAAATCAATAGGTTCCTAGGAATTATGCCTATTAGCCCTATTTGACCTAGGTTCTAGGAGACTAGTGTACGGAGGGCACAAAGAACTGAAACCTTGTAAATCTTTTAAAGGCTCCAAAAGGGTGTCTAAAAGTGCAATTTTTTTGCTAGGTTGTTTGGAGAATTTGAGCAAGAAAGCCAAAAAAGGACACTGTCAAGGGCTACAAGGAATCGGGCCTTCTTAAAGCAAATTCTTGAAATCGGTAAATGTGAAGATTGAAGACCATCCAATATGGATCTAATTGGATGTGAAATGCATGTTCCAATATCTCTAGCACCCCTGCAATCAGTTCAAGGTGTTTTGTGATGTTGGAACTTAGAGACTTCTAAGCGTAGGAGAAAGTTGCTAAATCAAGTTGGTGTTAGTCTTCCAAGGTGAAGCACAAAGTTGAGAAACTCTTGGAGAAGAGTTGAAACAGAGCTTAGTTAATGACCTAAGCCTGACTAGGACCTAGAAGCAATCAGGTTCTAGGAAGAAGATAGGGAAAAGGTCTTCTTAAGTTGATTGTGCAAGCAAGCCTTGGTTCACTCACACCACACTTTTTGGCCCATCATGATCCTGCACATACTCAACAACATATTCCAACAATCTCCCCCTTTTTCGTTGATGGGAAAACTTAAATGCTCAATGATACCAATTAATCAATTCAACATAATTCACCATTTGTACCAATATCATCTTTACCTTCTACATCTATTGCTGCTTTCTCCAATGCTCCTCTTTGAGCATTTGCATTACTTTCTCTCTCTTGCTCAGATATTTGAGCATTTGCATAAATTTCTCTCTCTTGCTCAGATACTTGAGCATTTACATACTTTCTCCCCATTTGACATGAATGAAAAAGGGATCACTTCTCCTAAAAGTATTCACCCCCTTTGACAAACAGTGCAAAGGGTCTAGCTGTATTCTAATATCCTCCTTGGACATTCCTTCTCCTTTGCTCATCTTTTCTCCTCTTCATTATCTTAGGTCACCATACTGCTACAACCTTCACTTCTTCTTAGCAATGGAAAAGGGACATTGCTCCCCCTTTGACTGATACCAATTGAAAACAATTTTTGCTCTTATGCCAATTGTTGCATTCAACCTTTTTACTGTAATGGCAAAACTATCTAATGCCAGTTGACATTCCATTACAAGATCTTCTCTAATCAGGTCTGATACCAACTGTAAATATTTTGATTCATGCTCTGTACCAATTGATATCATATACTTGACACCAATTGATGATATCATGCCTTGACATCGATTAGAATTCTGATGCCAATTGTGAATGTGTTCACTTTATGCTATTGTACCAAATGATATCCTGGACTGCACTGTATCAAGTATAACATTGATTTGATAACTATAGTAGCTCCCCCTTAGATATTGCTCCATACTCTTATACTAGCCTACACACATATTTTCTTTATTCCAAGTTCTACATTTCATCTGTACCAGCTAATCTGATCATACAATTGCTCTGCTAACTAAAGAAACTCTCCTTGAGATCATGCAACATTTTCTTCTCAGTAAACAAGCATTTACTTCCTTTTGGGATTTGTACCAACTAGACTGTTCTGAACAAATTTATAATGGTCTGATACCAATTTGAAAACAATATACACATAATAGTTTCCTCTTAGACATAACTCTTCTTCTTGTAGGAAAGAAGCATTTCTCTTGACAAAGCATCTACACCACGCTTCCGCTGTGCCACTCTGATACCAATTATTGATATCAATTTCTACAACAAATTCTCCACCATTTGCTAATTTTATTACGCCTTGACATGAATTTCAAGGAGCAAGAATGTGACCATAAATCTGCAACAATCAAGTAGTTAGAAATTTGTAAAACATGTTTTACCTAACTTGATCTATTTCTTCATTTCCAAGGATGAATGAAATATCAATTTAGCTCCCCCTGGATCCATGCCTTATCACTACAAATTAGTGATATGAGGCAGAATCAACCTTATGGAGCATTGCCTGCCAGTCTTTCTCTCTCCAAACCATCTTGTGCACCTTCTTTGATACATCAACCCTATTTTCAACAAAATGTGAACCATTGTTCACTCTGGAAGATGTATCTTTCCTTGTATTCTTCCTCTTGCTTTGTACTGCTAGTCTCAAAAGATCTAATTTGCAGTCTTTAGCTATGTGACCAAATTTTTCACACTTGTAGCATACCACATACATATTTCTTATAGGAGAAAATGAATTTCTATTTACATATTTAGTGCTCCATACAAGTGCATCTCTACATTCTCTAGCCCTATGAGCAAACTGATTACAAGTATAACACTAACCATTAAAACATGGGGAGTACCTAGTCATAGCGTTCCTTTGAACAGGATGAGGAGGTCTTCTTTGATTTGGCTTCTTCATGTATCTCATCCTAGTAAATCCTCTTGAATCAGCTCCCATAATTTTTTATCTTTTTCTTTGATACCTTGGGATTAATTTCATCTTCTTTTGATAAGCAACGTTTGAATGATTATTCATTTTCTTGTTTGCAATAGGTCTCTCTTCATCTTCAACTATCTTCTTATTGGAAATGGTCTTCTTTTCTTCTTTTGCTTTCTTCACTCTAGTAGTGCCTTTCTATGATCTTCCATTTCTAGAGGTACTTTCTTTGGAGCAACTTGTAGGTATCTTCTTCCTTCATGCAACACCTTTCTTTTGCTTTAAATAATTTTGCAGAGGCAGAAAAACTGTTCCATTTTTCATCACCAAGGTCAATCTTCATTCTTGCTCTTGATCTCATTCTAGATGGCTTTTGTGATCTTATAAATTCATTTAATGTCTCAGAGCCACCTTTCAGCTTCAGGCCTTTATCAATCTATTCCTTGGATTTCTCCAAATATTTTCTCAGTGCTACTATCTCTGCTTCTAGCTTCATGCACTCATCTAATTTATACTGTAGTTTAGATTTAACTACATCTGTTATCCTTTTATCTTCCTCGACTTGAGTCTTTAGATTAACTATCATTTGATTAGATTCTTCAAGGCTTTTAATCAGTCTATCTATCTTTTTCTGAGAATGCAAATTTTATTCTTCATTCTCCTTCTTCAAAATTTTAATCTCATCAAGAGTAATAATGAGTTTACCCTCAAGGTCAACTTATTCTTCTTTACCAGAGGTTTCAGCTTATTCATCTTTATCAAACCTCTCAATCTCTTCATCAGAGGTAGTTGGAAATGGGTCAATCCCATGGAAAATTCCATGTTCATCATTCGATCTACCACAACCATCAAATGACCCTTTTTCTTCACTTGCATGCAGATCCTTCTTCTTTCTTAGGATTATCCTTTTTACTATGAAAGCATTTAGAAGCTATGGGTATGTGTAGGATCATGATGGGCCAAAAAGTGGCAACATGATTTGTATGTGTAGGGTATGTGGCTGATGACTTTTTTTTACCCAAAATTGATGACATGAAAAGGGTTTTTAAAGGAGATTCTCAAATTTCCACCAATATAAATTATAATTTACTTTGAATTTAATAAATAATTATTATTCATTTTCTATTTGAATTATGACCGAATTCCTGATTGATAAGCTGTTTGAAAAATATCTACAGCTTTCAAATGGTAGCACATTTTTTGAAACCAAAACATGTGTCACATTCTATGCTTCACATACTATTGGATTAAAAAAATAAAATTGAATTTCATGAAGTTTTGACCAAGTTAAGGTGGTTAGAGATATGAGTTTTAATATTTTTTAAAAGTTCTAATAAAAAATTCATAATTAATTATTTACTTGGAAAAAAATTACAAAAAAATATGCATCACATTCGTTCATGAGTCCTCTAATTATATCTAAAATATTATAGAAAAATATTATCATTTTATTGTGGTTAGGTTGGTCAGACAAACACCTACTTACTTTTTCCCAGAAATTTAAGTACTATTGCATTGAAATTTCAAATTTTCACCAAATAGAGATACTTTTTTTAAAAATAAACCTAGTAGTTTAGAAACTACTTTCAATTTTCTATAGATTCTATTCTTACATATTTTTGAAATAATATAGATAACTTATTCAAATTTTTACGTCAAGTTTCCCAACTCTAATTTTTCTGATTTTTTTGCCACTTAAGGGCCTCTTTATTCTATGATGATCTTGCACATACCCCTATAGGACTTATTCTACCAGACTTAAAAAATTTAGTGCATAGCTTACCTCTGTATCTTCCAGAGCCTCTTATCAATCTTCTCATGCACTCAACTTCCTCTTCACCAGTCTTCTCTGATCCAGAAGTGGATGTTCCTTCTTCATTACCTCTTGTTGTAGCTTCACTTGAGAACCAACTTGCATATTTCTCATCTTCACTTGTATCAAGACTTTTAGATTTACTATGACATCTCTCAATCAATGACTGCACCTCAACATCACTTTCTTCATACATTCTCTTCATCTTGTTCCACACTTCACGTTCACTTTGGCAATGCATGAATTTGACAAATATGAAACTTGACATCCCATAAATAATTGCATCCATTGCGTTAGCATTGTTCCCATACACCATCTTTTCATCCTCATTAGTTGGAGGTGTAGCAAAAACTGTATATCCATGTTCCATTGACATCCACACACCAAACCCTATGAATCCCAAATGTAAATTCATTTTGAAGCTCCACCATATATAATATGATCAATTAAAGAGAGGTACTCCTACAAATGAGCTTTCCTTATTATCCTTATTGTGTTCACTCACCAAGATCTACTCGAGATGATTAAGCTTCTCCTAGGGAACCTAGGGCTCTGATACCAATTTTTGGAACACAATGATCTATTGAGAGGGGGGTAAATCAATAGATACCAAAATTTATCCCTTAAACACATTTTTCCTTAGAAAGCTTATGAAAATTAATTCTTTGAACTCTCAATGTGTAGATACTAATATGAAGAGACATAAACACACACACACACAAGAACATCAGATAACACCATATGTACGTGGAAAACCCAAGATGGGAAAAAACACGGTGAAAAAAGGCTCCTTGAGTCTACTACTCAAATCCAACGTCACAATCCAAAACTCTGTTACAATGCTTTTAGGGCTACAACCCAAGGATTCATCAACTACCTAATTTGGAAGTAGCCACTTCAAGGATGCAGCAACACCCTAGTTTAGGAGCAACGACTCCAAGGAGACTACTATCCCCTAAGTTGAGCTACAACTCAGTACAATGAGGCTACAACCTCTAAAGTATTACAAGTTCATATATGCATATAAATGGTTCTTCATAAACCTGAGATGCATCATTACATTCTATTCTTTGTTGCACATACTACAACTCACATCTTACTACTGAATCTGCACTCTCAAAAGCACACCCCTACTTTGCACTCTCCTTTTCTGCACATAAAACAATCAATGTTCTATCTCTCTGCTCTACACACACTCTTCATCATGAATGCAAATACCTAGCTAGATGATGATTTTCATTACAGTCTAGGACTAACTTACATATGCATTCTCTATCTACAATTTTTTCCATCTACACTATGCTAATCTCTCTTTCTTGCAGACTTCATTCCCAACTCATCTCTCCCTCTTTGCAGTATATCTCACAAAGATGTAACTCTTTCCAGTTCAACATACAACTACAAACATCTCACACCTATTGCATATTATTCTCTTTTGACCATACTTAGATTGTCTTCTTTTTTTCTAACTCTTCCAATCTACAATCTCTCTCCTCAAGATCGTTATCACCATCTAGATTGTCCAATCTATTTGTTCATCAGTTAGGATTTCTCCTCCTTGCCAACTTTACAAGTAAGTTGTTAGTCCATCTCGAGCCTTGCACCATCATCCAACTCATCTGATAGAGTCTATTAGATATATTCACTGCATCGAGCCGATTCCATGTTTAATATGTAGAGAGAATTTTCCCAAAATAACTCTCTAGAAAAATATTAAAATCTAATATGCATTTAATGTCCTCATCTTATCCTTCAATCTGATTTTGATCTCAATCAATTCTTCAATCTGTTTTGCCACCTACAAGATCAAATCTTCATTCAATTGGTCACTGAGAGCAGTTGGACCAATTACGCTCTACTCTGTGCTAGTTTCTAGATGAAACACTTGTTCACATGTAGTTGGTCATTTTAGATCTCTACATTTGAACTCTGGCTTTCAATCTATTCCTTCGCGCCTTGATCTTGCGATGAATATTCATAGCGGTGTCTTTAAACCCTGACCGTTGGATAACTAGTCACTTAAAACACCATCATTGATCTATCATATCACTTTGTCATTGGGACTCCATTCAGACTCCCAACGATACAATTAGGTCACACCAATATGCTTTCCATGTTATCTAATTGGGCCCACATGCCATTTGTCTTCCATGTTGTCACCACATCATTCGCAACATTGATGCTAAATGACCTATCGAGCAATCATTCATTGACATCTATCAACCATCATTACACTCAGGTCTCACTGAATTCTTACCTTTTTTCATTGTCGGGGGGAACATATTTTAGACTCCCACTGATGCATCAAAGTCACACCAATACCATTCATTGATGTAGGCAAGTGATTCCCACATATCACTATCATCCATCATAGATAGTGTTCCACCAATTGATATCATCCACCTGGTGTGCTACCTTCATTGTCATCATGCTTAGACATCATTCATACTGTCGGTCTATCAAAGGGACACCAGATCACCTCCCACCAGCATGGCATTGTCACACCGATGCCATGTTTTGTTTTCCATTTTTTCTCGCATGTTAACATTACCTTATCACTTTGTCGTTGGGACATCCATCAATGTCCTGTCAATACACCAAAGTCTCATTGATGAAGTTCATACACTCACCAACACTATTTGATCAACCTTTGTCAACCTACACCATTGATCATTCTTGACCTTCATCATCACACATTTCACTAGCCAGTCTGAACCAACCACATGTCACCATATCATTCACCTTTTGAACATCTTCGTCACTATTGGGTCCCACTTCTGGTGTTCATTCATCCATCGCCCTATAGGAGGGACCTTCTTCAAGGTCCTGTCAATGACATATAGTCTTGCTAAAGATATAGCCATTGCTATATCGAGGAGACAATCATGACACTTCGGTTGATATGACTTAGTCATGCCGATGAAGACCATTTGATGACATCATATGTCCACCTCATCGCCACATCACTGCTTAGTAATCCACATCAAGGATGTGGTCTATTGGTCACCCAATCTTGTTACACCATGCATTTGCTTTGTCATTATGGTTGGGTCCCACATGGAGTGCTTCCTTCCTTCATATCGCACAATCGCTAAGTTGTTACAAGTTATAACTTTTGAACCTATTGTTAGAGGTTACTAAGTTATGAAAATTTGTGACATGTCGATATATAGATATCGGGTTGTCAAAGAGACTCTGATGCAAGTCCCACTGATAAGCACTCGTCATGCCGAAAAAAACTTAATATGCTTTCTACATCGCCACACCGAAGAGACATCTCTCATTCTCTTGTCGATCACACATGGTCACACCAACAAAGTGACTATTGGGCCATCAGAGAGACTCCAATGCAATTCCCACCGAATAATGCTAGTCACCCTAATGAAATAGAAAGAATTTGAACGTTGTGATTGTAAATTCCTGCATACGTAGGGTTTAACTGATGAACCCTAGACCGAAAGCATGATCATATGAATGTTGACATCTCTATTGACATCAATACCTACACAATACCATTCTGGAAAGTTCTTGAAAAACCCATGTAGAATCTGCATCCAAATTTGACCTCAGACAACTGGTAGAACTATCTGCATCACCATGTAAATCTTGCATGACAACAATGCAACATTTGAGAACGTTTGCAAAATTTGTAGATACATGTTCATTTCTTCATCACTCTACACTATCTCTTCTAAAACTAGATTCATTGGCCTCACATGCATCCTCTGAGCTTCATAGCATTTAGGCACACCATTGATCTATCATTATGCTAACATTTCCCTTGCATGATCAACTCCACTTCCTTTGACATCAAAGAAGCTTTTGACATCAATGACAACATTATGTGCTTCTGTACAGGATCAACACACTTCTCCTCTGATCCCCTTTTCACATCAATGACAACATATTCCAACAAAAAATAGCAATAAAGCCAAAAGGACAAAGAAAATATAAATGGATACAAAAACATACACAAGAAGATCATCCCTATCACACTCCATTAATCAAAGAAACTATGGGGAAAAATCAAAAGAGGAAATGTATCCATCAAAGATGTCCGCATATACAAAATTGAGCTTCTCAAGTGGCATACAATGTCTATCAAGAAGTTGGTCCCAATCTCATGCAAACCTCCCATCATTGCTCATCTTCCTAAGTTTGAAGAATCAAAGGTTCCAAACTATCGACCAATCCATCTCATATCCCTTCACACATGTCACCATACACTCAGTTCATGGTATCCAATTCTTGTGTTGACCATGTGTTGGAAACTAATCTTCATCATAAGGATTCTGAAGGAACTCTATCACGATGTGTGCATATAGATGAGGTTAATTCCGATATCATCAAGGTAGATCAGAGTTCTCCAAATTTGTATTCAAATGCTTGTATCTATTGACGTGTGTTTTGGCACAACAACATTGCAAACAAAATATTGCTATTTTGTTTCTCTTGAAAGAGAAAGGCAACACATGGATGCCTTAGCTCCCAAGGTCCTTGTAGTTGAGTCTCAACTGTGCTGATGTCCCTCAGTGGTCAATGTAACAGTAATATTCAAGGGGCTTGCTGGTGTGAGCTTTTAGACTGTTGTGAGAGCAAACATAAACTTAAAACCTACTCTAACCGAGGTTTTAAAGAAATGTAAAAAGATGGATCAGGGCTTTGGGACAGAAAAGAATGACACTTCATCCAAATTAACTAGACCTGTTGCCTTTCTAGGAATTCCTAACTAAAACTGTAGAACAAACTTAACTTGTGACTAACACATAGTTTCATTCATTCACAGTGCTGAATTCAACAAAAGATTGCAAGTTACCATTCAAATAAAACATAAAATCAAACTTCATTCCTTGAGAGCTTCCCAAATCAGATGATTAATTCAAGACAAACACCATTCTGAAACACAACATGAAATAGATTTTAATCTGGTTGCTTCTACTGTTAGTGAAACAAATAAGTAACATTTACAAAGCTGGCACAATCACTAGTGTATAGAAAATCTGTGATTTCAAATTGTTTCCATTTACACTAAGAAAGCTGAAAGATACATTAGTCTATTCTGAATCTAACTCCTACTCTAAGAAGACAAAAGAAGGTCCTATTACAAAGAATCAGGATCAGCTTCTATCCCCTCTATTCCTATTTGTTCTAATCCTACTAGTTCCACTCTTAATTCTACCCTAGAAGTTCTAACCTTAGCCATTCTCTTTTTTAGAATCCTTTACAAAGAGGCAAGAATGCCATATATACAGACTGTACCAAAAGAATGTGTTGTCCCCCTCATTAGGGTTTACAAAATATCTGCTGACTGTAGGAGAGTCGGGTCTCAAATCTTTTGGAGAAAGAGTCGGTTATGTATTCAATGTGAATCCTCAGTGTCCATGTTGATGGAAGGATTTTTGGGAAAGATCTATATATCTTTTGCTGCTATAGCATTAACTCCCTTGTCTACGTGTCCATCTTCGAACTCTGTTGGGGCACCTTGAATGCTCAAAATATCCTCATCAATGCTGATCTACCTTTGTCAGTGGTCGACACAGGTGTCCCTCTGAGTCATGGCTTCTTCATTCTTCGGCCTCCCTTATGTTCTGGAGTCCTTTGCTCGTTGACTATCTTCTAGAAGCACCATTGAACCATTTCCTTTGAATCTCAGAAGGAATCCATTTCACTCGTATTTTAATGTTTTTCATCACAGGGGTAGTCAATTGGTCAAAGGGACCGATGAGTCATTCTCTTGGCTCCTTTTGATTGGTTGAGCATATGCCAAGTGAGCTCCTTAGTGGGTCAAAGGTGGTCTGATCAACATTGCATGTCGGTGAGACACCATCGGTGTCTCCCTAATATGATCTCACCATTGTACAATAGTCATCGGGGTAGCATGTGGCAGTCGATGAGACCTTTCAGCGAGCTTTTAGGGTCATACTGGGCTCCAAAAGAACATCGGAAAGATAGCTGCTCATTGGTAAGACATCACAACGATGATATCCCTCTTACTGGCTTGGAGTTTGTTTTCCTTTCAGCAAGACTTCTTAATCTGCACAAGGTCATAGCGACTTCCCCTTGGTTATACCGATATCTCCTTTTCTTTGTGAACCTACCACTATCGACAAGACTTTCATAGTCGCTAAGACCTCCTGGCGAAGATGCAAACCCTTCAGCGAGCTTCTTCATGTCGGCGAGATTATAATGTTTCAGGGAGACCTTTCCCCGAACTTCTTTCTTCTTACCGAGCCCATTTCCTTCATTGAGACACCTTGGAGTCACCCATACATTTCATTGAGTTCCTTTTATTCTTCTGGAGTCTCCCCGATTTCCTTTGTTGACCTTCTAATGCCAGTTCCTGTTTTTTGCTTTGGTGTGACTTTCTTCCTTCGCCAAGACCTTGTGGTGAAGGCATGATCCTTGGCTGAGCCCATCTTATCGGTAGGACCCTTCCCCTTCGGCAAAACTTTTTGTCGAAGGCAACACCTCTTGGCGACCTTGCCCCGCTGTCGCTGAGACTTTTGTATCGGCAGGACCTTTCATCGATTTCTTTCACTTTCGCCGAGCTTCTCTTTTGTGTCACTGAGACTTTCTTCGGTTGGGGAGATGTCTTATAGAAACCTTATGTCTCGGTGAGAGCCTCCGCATGTTGTTTCTTTGGTCACCGAAACTTATCAATTCTCTTGCTGAAGACCACTGATTGAATCCCCTTGAAGCATGTCGGTGTAACTTTATGAATTCGCCGAGACCATATGCTGAAGAAGATGACTCTCATCGATGCCGCTTTTGTTGCTATGACCTCACATCTTTGGCCAGACATTATACCAAAGGTTTTATCCTTCACTGAATGCAACTCCCTTCGGCAAGACGTTGAGATTTCGTTGAGACATCTCTTCGAAGACGAACCTATGCCGAAAGGAAAATCCTCTTGTTAGTCAGGGAGACTTTATGAACTTGCCAAGACTTTTTGGCGAGGATAACACCTTATGCCGATAGGAAATTCATGTTGCCAGGACAATGAATGATGTCTTGGCGATTAACGCCTGTATGTGATTTTTGATCGTCGTGGCATCTCTGGGGTCTTGCTGATGTGTAACATAGCCGCATGTTGAGCAGAATGCACTGGTAGTCAGAAAGACATATGCAAGGTCTTGCCGAATTTCTTCTTAGCTGATTTTTATGGCCAACTAGATTGAGGGATGCATTCCGCCTAAGCTCCCTTGACAAATACCATCCTGTATGTGATTTAATCCTGCACTCAACAAAGAAAACCACAGTGAAGATCATATAAATAGAAGTTAAATAATCAAAAACATCATCGAAATGAATCCCATGTTAGCACGATATAGTTAAAATCTCAAACAAAATGATTATACAAATAGGTTCAGGTTTTAGGTAGATCCGCGGAATCCAGGCCAGGGAGGAATTTCAGAGAATTCCAAGCTAGGTGGATTCCAGCGGAATAGACATGAAACACCCATTAGAAACTTAATCTAATTATTAAGGAACAACATGTGAGATCTCAAAAAAGCATCAATGAACCACAAAATGCACCTTTATTAATTAACTAGTCCCACTACTGCAAACTTCTTCTCATTCCTCAGATTCCGGGGAAATCCGCACGAGATAGATTTCCGTGGAAGAGAAAACAACCAAGGGACAATGGATTTCAGGAAAATCCGGAAGAGAAAGACAACTACAAAAAAAAAAGAGACCAGGAAAATCCGGTCCATGCGGAATTCCGTGAAGACAAAAAATCCCTGAACAGCGCTTAGCCAGAGTTCAAGTGAGATCCAGGAAAATCTGATGGGATGGAAAATCCCGAACCCAAGAGAAAACTTGAATTCCAATTGAGGCAAAACCAAAAAAACAAAGACAAAGAAAGGAAAAGAAAGGGGGACCCGTTTTGTTCCAAATCAAAATGGGGTGGTTATGCAGTGCATAACAGTATCTTAGCAAAGCAACTTCTTCAAGTAGCATGTCATTGGAACATTATGACATTTACATCTATATCAATACCGCCAGGTGGTTCAACATGAGCATAAACCTTCAAAAAATAAAAAAAATAAAAAAATAAAAAATATAGTAAAGATAAAAATCGTCCTCTAGTGAAAACCACTACGGTGGCACTTTGGGCATATACTATGATGAAAACCTGTCAAATAGGCATCATGAGTAGAATCAAGTGTCTATATGATCCTTTTTAGATGGAAGTATCTCATCCCCATCATGATAAGTCCAATATCCCTCCATCCATCCAATCCATCATTATCCAAATCTTCCAGTTTATCTTGATCTTGAAAAAGGTTTAGCGTATACTTCAACTCTATTGATGGAAAGCTCTTGACAGGCACTTTTATCATTTTGTCTCATGAAGTCCCATAGCCCATATCTACCATGATAAAAATTTGTTGAACTCTTTGCATATACATTATTGTATAGGATCGAATTTGCACCCCTTATATGCAAATTCCTCTTTTTCCCTTCTTCACTTTAGAAAATTAAATTCAAAGGCTAAATTCCACATAAGCCCACTGCCTTCATTCCACTTGGTAGTCATTTTTTGTGTCAATAGAGGAATAACTGTCGGGGATGCCCATGCAGCACATAAACGTCCGTGTGGCATACTCACGTCCCTAATAGATTCTTGTGTCTGGAGCCTGCAGATGCATTACACTTCCCATTGGAAGTCAATTTGTAACACCCCCTTCGACTGACCAACCTGCATATGGTTGTTTTCTTCATTCTCTCCTTCAAATTCACTCCTTAGATACATTCTTTTCATCTCTTTGCATCTTCTAAGCATTCAGTTCATCTCTCCAAGCCATTCTCTAAGTATCCTACATAGATTTTATTGCATCCATCACTCTCAAGCAACACTTTTCACTCCATGGCAACAACAACAACACTTTTTCAACTCCGTAGAGAAAGTGTGGAACAAACACCATTACAGCAAAGGCTCGAGTCCCCTCATTTTCTCCTCCATTAGCGAGTGAGCTCTTGGTGGAGGTGGTAAGCTTTCTACTCCTCTCCTCTACGATTTGGTGTGTAGCAGCCTACTATTTTTGTAGTGCTTGTTTGTTCTTTACTTCATTTCTATCTTTATCATATATTTCTCCATTATCACAAACTTGGTTATCCGTGGAGGTGGAAACACCTAAATGGGGATCTAACTGAGGTAGGCCCCTATACAACCAACCAAAAAATTTCCTCTTTATTGTGTGTAGGTGAAGGTATTTTAGGAGCTAGCTAGCGAATAGGATTTTTTGTGAGATCATTCTTGTCACCCTATCATAATTTTAATCTACTTACTTTATCACATTTGTCTATACATTTTGTATTTCATAGTGTTATTTTGTTCTCCTAAAAACCACTAGCTAGGATGTTAGTCTATTTTCCTGTGTTTAACCTTGTCTCTTTAGTCCTCTGGTCGTATGGACGCCAGCACACCTGAGAGATTCCAACGCACTGTGATGTCATCCTAGAACTGTGCTTTCATCCTCGAGCAAAGAGCTTCCTCAGGCACAGTGGTTAACCCAAAAACCAGCTTGCCTAGTCCCATTCTGAGTTTCGGGTCTATAGAGTGATCAAAGGGCCTTATAGTCCTCATCATTCTTGTCCCACACCTCCTAACAACCCTTTAAGCTGAGGTAAGTTAGGGAAGCCTTCCGTTCTTAGCTCTTCATGACCTGGGGCCTTGACTGTGGTTGGTTCCCCTCTCTTATAATTTCCTATCTTGGTTTGTCCATTGAACTATGAAACATTGCTAGAAACTGGGGGTAGGTTCTTGCACTCTTGTTTTCAAATAACTCTTGTTCCATGCCTTGTATCTGATAACATGGCATTGACATCATGATCTAGGTATTATTTATCTCAAAATCATTAAAAATTCAAAAACATTTGAAAATTTCAAACAATCCAAAAATAGTCATAAAATCCAAAACATCCAAATCACATCAAAATCCCTAAACATGTCAAAAAGTCAGAAAATAAAAAACATGGTTGTCAAACTACGTTGTCTCTAAACTTAAACGTAGGCAAGGCCATCATTGATGTACCCTCAAGGCATTAGGTTAGTCTTTAGGAGCCCATCATAATAAACTAACAATCCATCAATTTTCATATCTCATCAATAAATGGTTATTGGTCAGAGTCAATCAAACTACGTCATCTATGCATGTATAGCATAGGAAAGGCCATCACTGATGGGCCCTTGAGGTGCTAGGTTAGTTTCCCCTTAGGTTTTGGTCTAAAATCAGAAAACACAAAAATATTTGAAAAACTTGAAACCGAAAACATTCGCAAAATGTCAAAATACCAAAACACCATCAAATATCTTTGGAAAGAAAACAACCTCAAAATAACTTAAAAACCTAAACATCCGCATACACCCAAAAGGATCAAAAACAACCTCAAAACATTGGAAAATATAAAAAACATTGAAATATTCCAAAAAGTTCAAAATCACCCATCTCATTTCACTTCCACCTGCAATAAACTTCCATCCATAATAAATTGATCATCATCATCAATCTTTTGTAAACAAGTGGAAACAAGTGTAGCAATTCATGAAGTGTAAGCCTAAACACTAAAATCTAAAGTCTTGATTGAATGTGTAAACAAGTTAGTCAAACCTTATATCAATGGCCTTTTAAAAAGCCTATCAATCAAAAGCCATCATCCACTATCATGTAGTAGGATACATCTTTCCTACAATGGGAATCATCATTGGCAATCTTTTTGGATAGTTATCCTCAAAACAATACCTCTTGGCAAGAGATATGAATGACACTGACTGTTTGTTTATTTTGATATTTTCTTATGATTTATCTTATTGATCCATTCCAATGACCTCTAGATGATGTCTATCAAAATGATTTAGAGAGAAAGAAATGGGGCATTGATTTTTATCTTTCATTTGTTGTGCTTGTTGGATGTTCTTGTAGTACAACCTCAACAAATACTTATCTTATGTGTGCTAGGATAGTCTCAAGTAATACAATGCCTAGGACATATTAGGCTATTTATACCTTTAGTGTGTTAGTCTCAATGCTTCAATGGCTTATTATCTCACATGGTCAAACAAGGTTTTTGTATGTCATGTATGAATAAGGATACTCCTATTTGTTTTCAGAGTCAAAGTCCATTGCATTAGATACAACATCGTCCTATTTGTCAATACCTTGATGCATCGTTTCTATTTTCTATATGAAAAATAAGGAATGATATGATGAATTTATCCCAATCCCAAAAGCAAGAAAATCATCTTTCTCATCACCATATCCAATAAAGTTTCAAATAATCATAGGCTTGTTGGACTTCTAAATCAATATCAAGAAGAATGGTTAATCAATTTTCATCTCATAAAATTTGAGCTTTCTAAGAAGTATTTATCCTCTTTGAGCTAAACCTACTTGAATTTTTTGTCGTGATCTCGACCTCAAAAAATTAAATTTTTTGCTCGATCTCTCGAGGGGGAAATGTACCAACATAATTCCTTCTGTTGGAGCAATAGTGGGGCATCCAAAAAATAAAGTTTTTTTTTAAATTTTTGATCTAAGCAAATATCGTTGATCTAAAAAGTGTCATTCTTTGAACCAATGTAATAGGTACCTTGCTTCAAAGAGGGGAAAAATCTAGACACTTAAAATCATCCTGATTGATATTGCACATCTGATTTGATTACTAACACCATTTCATCCTGAATAACCTCTTTTTGACTGTTTAATTAAATAATCTTCATTGTTTAATTAAATTTATCATTTTCTCCTATTAATCAAATAATCAATGTTATTTAGCTAATTCACCCCCTTTCACGCTAATTTTCATCTTATTTAATTTGATAATACAAATTATTTAATTAAAATTCTTAAGTCTTCTCATCTAATTAAATAATCTTAATTATTTAGTTGAATGCCATTAAATCCTGTTTTATTAAATAAGTTAATTGTTTAATAAAGTTCCTAATTTCCTCCATCATACACAATTAAGCAATTTCTTAAATTACTTAATTAGCCAATTTCTCTCACCCTCCTACTTGCAAGGGAATATTCCCCTAGAATATTCCTCCATTTGCACTCCTCCAAAATGGGAAATATCTTGTAACAACTTCCTATTTTTTAGGAAGTGTGCTTCTTCAAATCAATGAGATCCCTTGATTAAAATCCTTGATCCTTGTCAACATGCATTCTCATCCATTGATGAGAATCCTAGATCCACATCATCTCCTCTCATGGCTTTTCATCCATTGATTGATATGGTGCATAGATGGAGGATGTTAGATGACATTTGTGGAGATGTGCCTTTGTTGATCTTGATTGGGGATTATGAGAGTAGGATGTATATGATGGGTAATAGGGATAGGTGGTTTTTGGATGAGGGGAGGAAGGATACGAGATGGAGGAGGTGATTTTGGGATATAGGGTCCTAAAATGGACTTAGTATATGGAGGATGTGTGAGGGTGGATGGAGGGACATAAGAACCCAAAATAGATGTAGTAGATGCAAGATGGGTGATGGTGGATGAAGGGACATAAGTACCCAAAATGGATTTGGAGGATGAAGGAGTAATATGGATGGTTGTTTTGAGATGATATGATGAAGGGGGTGGCGACAAATAGTTTGGTGGAGTGATGGGAAGAGCCTATTTTTCTTTTGGAAGAGGCTCTCTTAGAATGTACAAAATTTGTACCAACATTTTTGGATTGTGAGTCTTGAGATATATATCTAAGACCTTGTGCACATGGGTTTTCTTTGACATGGATGGGATCCAACATACCTTATTAGTGAAGGCCTAAGCCTTTTCCTTGATAGTGAACACAAGGGAAATAGGTGTCCACCTTAAATAGGAGATGGAACTTTGGGACCTATTTCACACTTTAGTTCATTAGGAAACATGATCTCTCAATCAAGTGACTTGATTGAGGAATGTGCTAGGGGTTTCCTTGTGTGATTAGATGGGGGTTCACTATTAAATGAAGCTTCAAAGGAGAAATGCATTTACTCTTATGCACAAAACCTTAGAAAATTGAAAGCAATAAATAAAATTGACAAACAACATGAAACATAAAAGAGTTTGGAAGAATGGAGAGGTCAAAACAAGCTCTGAAAACCTTGAAAATTGTTGTTTTGTGGTGTGGGATTGATATGCCAAGCTGGGTGATTTAGTCTTGCTACATGAATCTGGGTAGAATATGGAATCTTTTGGTGACTATTAAGGATCTATAGAAAGTTTCCAAAAGGGGTATAATGGGAATCATATACCCAAAGGGCCGATTTAGTCCCAGTACTAGGGTTTGACTGATATTTTTGTAGCCTTTAGTGATTTTTTGTAACTTTCATCTTGTCTGATCTTCAAGTCCGAAAGTCTGAATTTTGGCCTATAGGTGAGTTTCCGTGAAGATGACAACCTCTTGAAAACTTTGAAATTTTTTGCAAATTTTCCTTCAAAGGATCTTCAAGCTTCAATTCACCTAGATCTACAATAACACATCAAGAGAAAAAATGTTGTTTTGTTAGGGAATAGGGGTTTTCCTTGGTCAAACCCCGTTTTGGTAATTAAACCTTGAAATGAAATGAAATAGCATGAAGGAATGATGAATGAAAAAATGCAATGTTGCAACTCATAAACCATTGAAATGAAGGTTGCAAACTTATGTGAAATGGCTTCAATGAATGTGGATCTTGACCCTTGATTGAATGCTTGAAACTTTGCTTTGAAAACTTGCTTGAACCATGAAAACCTACATCACAAATGTTAGCACACAAACACACATGATGCATGATGACTTTGACATGATACTTGAATCTTAAATGTTGCTCCAAATGCTTGATCATTTTCTCTTAAATGCTTGAAAATATCTCTTGAAAGCTCTAGGTCTAGGTAAAGCTATGTTTCTTGAAGATTCTTAGTGAAATAATGATTTGAAACCTTAGTTATATAAGTATTCCATCTAATTACCATTTATTAGATCCCAAATGTCGACATTCACAAAATTTGAATTGAAAACCTTTATTTACACTCAAAACCCTAAAAGGCCCCAAATGGGACTCATATGCCTAAGGTGGCATATGGGTCCCACCCTAGATTTTCGGGGTGAGAGAGTGTTAGGGGGTTATAATATTAGGTGCATTTATTGGATTTGTTGGGATTTCAGTTGAAATAAGCCTTGGGATACATAATAAAGGGTATTGAGGGCATATTAATGATGATTTTAAGGTCATGAATGCAAGAGGGCCCAAAACTTAGTGTGAATATGTAAATAAATACATTTTACAACACTAAATTAAGGAAAAATTAGGTCCATTTTAACCAGGAGGACCTAAACAAGTGAGAAAATGTAAAGGGATACATTTTTTGTCACTACAGATAGTTCATGGTCTTGAGCATTCAGTTTATGGTAGGATGCTTATTATTTTGGAAACATGATGCATGTCCATTATTAGGTGGAGGATTATGGGTGGTGTATATACTTTGTTCTTCTGCTACAAGATTCACCACCATGGATAAATGTAAGAATACCAAGGGAATATGGAGTTGGTGTTGGGATAGTTTGGATAGTTGGTGGTAAAGGATCATGAGAGGGATCATGGGATGGAGTGGAGGAGATACTATGATCTTGAGATGGGGTGGATGAGATGGTAGGATCTTGATGTGGAGGAGTGGGTGATAAGGGTTCATGAGAGAGATTAGGTTGTATAATAGGATATTTATGGATAAGGGGATCATGGGATGAAGTGGAAGAGTTACTATGATCTTGAGATGGAGTGGATGGGATGGTAGGATCTTCATGTGGATGAGGACGTGTATTGGTATGCTTTGGAACAAGCTCTTGGAATGTTTCAACTTTTGTGGATGGTGTGGTAGTGGGGGAGTGTTGGATGGACTCCTTAGATGGGTTTGGAAGGATATAATCTAGTCATGGAGTTCATGGGAGTGGATTTGGTTAATGCTAGGAGTAGGAGAAGGGGATTGGATTTGGGTGTCTTCAATGGGTTGGGTGGCTCTAGGAGTAGAAGATGGGGATTTAGTGGATTCAGTGGGTTTGATGGTTTTGATAGTTTGGATAGTATTAAGAGTGGGAATAGTAATGATAGGTGTGGGAAGGAGAAGGGC
>VDFB02214497.1:0-22002 GCA_007258455.2 Sequoia sempervirens
CGGCCCCCAGGCCGTCAAATTTAAGCTCTTGAAATGACGACGTCAGCGTACGGCCGGCCCTCATATGCCCCCTCCTAACCCTAGTTTGCCCTAAAGAAGCAGTTTTTTTCTTTTGGCCATAACTTGGGCATACGGTATCGAAATCGGGCAAACGAGATATCGCCGGAAAGCTGATTCCGAGCTCTTTCATGTAGTGCAGTTTATTTTACAGTATTTTTCTGTTTTACTGTATTTATTACTGTTTGAAGTCAGATGTAGTTTTTATGCTTCCAAGCTCATAACTTTTTGCCACGATCTCCATTTTTTGCCTCGTTTGAAGCGTCGGAAAGGTATTGAGGAGCTCTAGGTTGCTGTCCATGCACTTTTTCTGTATCTATCCCAAGTTTATCAGTTAGTCCAGATTTGGCCCGATGGGTTGTTTGGCGATTACTTGGATATTTTGACAGTTGGGAGAGTGCATTTTGCATCTTTGCACTTCGTTTACAGTAATATATCATTTAATAATCACTTGCTGCATTATAGATTCCAGAGTTGTTCCAGTTTGGAGTTTTCCAGTGTTCCGTGGCATCGGGGTTTCTGTTGCTTTAATCATGATTCCTTGAGTCAATCAATGACTCTCATCCGGTTTCAGTAGTATACAGAAGAATATTTCCTTGCTTGCCTATATCAAGTTCCAGTGTTACTCTACAGAGTTCTTCCAGTGCTTCTTTGCAGCATGTAATCTCATTGTAAGGGGGGTTTTGTCCCACTGGGTTTTTCCCTCTCTTACTCATTATTGCATTTGTAAATGGGTACGTCGAGGAGCCCTAGTTAGGGACCCATCTTTGCTTTCATGCATCTTATTCTAGTGTTTTAGCTTCTTCCTAAGTTCATCTTAGAGTGTTAGAGTAATAAGTTATTATGCTTAATTAACTACATCATATTGATTAATTAATTAAGTCACTTATTCCTCTTTATTACTTAAGCTAAGCTTAGGCACATTAATAATTAATTAATTATTAATTATTAAGTGTGCACACTAGGGTTTCATTTAGGGTTTCCCTTTTTAGGGTTTCGTGATCTCCTTCATAAGGATTGATCACATTGTAATAATTGGATTCTCTTAATGCATTTTTACAGAGAGGTTTTACAGAACATTGTTTTCGTTCTTCATATCTTTTGCATGTGACAGGTATCGATCTTGCATGCAGATGATCTTGGATTCTAACAAAGTGGGCACCTACAATTGATTCTTCTTTCTCCTCTTCCAACACTTATCTGGAACAAGCTTCCTTCTCTGACAACTCCACTCTTCACTGAACCTTCTAAATGTGGAATCAATTCCACCATAAACCAACCACCTCCTCCAATGTAATTCACATCCTCCTCTAGTATTTTGGGATTCAACCCACCATAGTCCATCCACCTCCACCAATTTGCATCTACACTTAACTTTGCAATAGGATACAAATCCTTCTCTGCATACCAATCATCTCTAGCAAAATCTTCCTGAACTAACGCATCCATAACTTGAAAATCATCATCATTATCAAATTTAGTAAAATATGATTTACTATTCTCTTTTGCTGCAATCTCATCACACTTGCATCCTTCTTTAGAATAATATTTAGAAAAATTAAAATTTACCTTGGTTCCATTCACTACTACAACTTCAATTTCATCTTCAACATGACATGTCATTGTTTTTATACCTTTAGAAATATATATTGTTGCTGAAAACTAGTCTTCCATATTCAAAATAGTGTTAGAACAATAATCCCAAGATTCATCATCCATATTCTTTAACAAATAATTAGGCTCTCTAACCAAGGAATCTTCATCTTCAATACTTTCAAACAAAGAATCATTGGAGAAATCCTCTTTTACCTTCACCTCCTGTTCCTCAATTTCAACCTTCTCAAATTGATTCATTGCTGCAAAAAATTTATCCATTTCTACATTCTTACCCTCATCAAAACATACATTAAAATCTGATTTTACCTCATTGCCTTATGCTACAAATTTCACTACTACAATTCTTTCTTCACTATAACTCATTATATCATTCAAACACAAATCACATATGGTTCTAAACTCATAAAAATATGATATTCCTCTTTTCCTTACTATTGCAACACAACTTTTAGCTTCCTCATGTTCACCCATTCCATTCACATAATTCATAAGCAAATCAGAATCACCAATTAACTCAAAAAATGCAAGTTTTACCTCCTCTTTTACTTGTTCAACTTCAGTGTCCTCTTCTTCAATGTTCTCCATATAAGTCAACTCTTTTTCTATTGTTGTAACTTCTATAATTTCATCCTTTATGTCTTCCAATACACATTCCTTAGCTTCAGGTTCACCAATTTCTTCGTATTCATCATACTTTTCTTCCTCTATGCCACTTGCATGACACTCAGTTGTATCTTCTTTCTTTCCTGCAATCAAAATATCATTAGAAGGATAATAAAAATTACCTTCAACTCTCCTCTTTTCTCATTTTCTCCTTGGAGGTAAAACCACAAAGGCTGTGTCACACTTTATAAAGGAAGCTTGACCAAGCGTTAAGTCAGATTTTAAACATGAATCACTAAAAAGCGGCATATATGTTTTGAATTTTGAAATGATGTAAACTAGTAAAATATGTATTTTTTAGTATATTTTATGTTTTTATTTAAAAAAAGAATTTTTTTTAATTTAAACTAGTTTTTAATAAATTAAAATTATAATTTGATTCTTGTTAAAATCTTGAAAATGAAGTTGCATGGGACGTCAAACTTTTATGATAATTTTTTTTTTTCTTTCAATTTTTTTTGTGTATTTATAACTTGAAGCTTTAGTACACGAATATTTTTTTTCCAATTTTGATAAATATATATTTTTAAATAAATACTAAAATGTGTGTGTATTAAAACATAGTTGTTTCCATTTGACATCAACTTTCATATTATCTATTTATCTAAAATGGAAAAAAAAATTATACCATCTTGATATAGATTCTTTTTATCTAGTGCATCATATTTTTTCAAATTTTTTAATAAGTTTAGTATTTTTCCTTGGCATGGTAATCAACCTAATATTTTGTGTTGATAACCTACTTTTAGTAAAAATAAAATATGAAATATAAAAAATAATTAAACTACTAAAATAAATATATTTTTGAAAACTACACTTATGGATCTACAAAAGGGTATTTTTATATTTTTTTTAAAATGTTGTTTACATTAGCAAGAGTTATTGAAACTTCAAGTTTTTCAAATAATTTTTTTTTTTTGGTAAATTGGACTCAAAGTGATGCTCCATACATTTTTAGCCAACAATTTTAGTTGAAAAAGTTGTGGAAGCATATAACTTAGCTAGAATGAATCTTACTAGATCATATGTTTGACCAAAATTGATTTTTAGTTAGAAATACTTAAATTCAATTGTGTTGATAAGTTGGCTAAAAGTGTGACACAACTTTGTGCTTTACCCCCTTTCAATTTTTTTTCTTAATTCATCCACTTGTTGCAACTCTATCATCTCAATTCTTATTTCTTCTTTCTCTCTCTCTCTCTAATTCTTTCTTTGATTTTCTCAAGTCCAAGAATCCTCAAAATCCATCCAATGAAAAAATTCATTTTCTTCTTTCTCTTTTCCATTTTCAAGGTCTCACAAAGCCTCAACACAAATCTTCAAATCCTCAAGTTTTACTGATGTAAACTGCCTCCTTTGGAAATCTATTTACAAAACCCTCTTTTAATATTCACCAATATTATTGTAAAATACCTCTTTTGGCAATCTATTTACAACCACGGGAACCTTAGTTCCTCAAACCCTTCAAAAATGTACTCTTGTAGGTTGTACATCCATCTACAAACAAAATCCACTCACTCTCCACCCTCAGGTCCTAGTACAAACTACCTCGCATCAATGCTTCTACCTGCACACTTAGGAACTCCTGCTCTGATACCATTGATGAAGGAGGAGACTCTCCCTTTCAAATATAATTAAAAATCCACACTAAAAAAAAGGAAGAAAGCTAAAAATACATAAAATGAACAAAAATTGGAAGATAAAATCTAAAAAATTATTATATTCAAATGTGCAAAAGATTACATAAAATTGAAGCTCATGGGCTCCCCTTCAATCCTACATGCAACACCTACAACAAATGTGTCTTCAACAATTTGGAATAATTTTGGCAACATCTTGGTATGCAAACTTTACTTCTCCAAGCCCCCCTTCTCAAAATGAAATGGCATAAAAAAATAGAGAAAGTTTTTTGGAGAAAACCATTCATGGTTTCACAAAACAATCTTCTAGAACCACCTCCAAAATCTCGTGCCAAAATTTGGGAGTTAGAAATCTACAAATTAGGAATGGAATCCAATACATTCCAACCTTCTCTTGGGTGCCTAAGTCTTGACCAATCAGATTTGGTTGTTTATAACATCTTACAACCTCTTACAAATTCCTTGCAGCCTGTCACTTACAACTTTGCATGCAAATACATGCAAGTAACATACAAGATTCTTTGCATCCCACCTTATGACAATTTATGACACATGTACATACAAAACATGCCAAAGTTACTAAAAGACAAAAATATTTTTCCTCACCCAAAAGTGGACACCCAAAATGAATATTTCCCCACAAGTCACTTTTACCACTTTACCAAGACCTATTATCCATCAAATTTACGTTCAAATTTTCACACCATGGGAATTCACATTGTTGGAAATTAAAATATTATTCTCCGAATGCTTAAACCCTTATAAAAAATGAACAAAATAAAATAACAATATTTTTTATGATGCAAGATTGCTAGTACCCCTAGATGCTCCTGCATCACACCGCTTGGTTTTTTGTCAAGTCTAGTGACTAGGCCATGGAATGAGGCTTTTTGCTTGTTGCTCCCCTTGTGTCTATATAAAGGGAAATCTAAGCCTCAGTATAAGGGTTTTGAGGCTTAGGAGCCATTAGTCTTTGTAAGTCTTTGTATAAAATTAGATTTGGTACAGTTAAGTCCTTTGAAATCTAGAAAAGGAATGTTGTAATTTTTCTCTGTAATAACAATAGATTATTCAAATACTCATTGTATTATTCCAAATTCAAATACCAATCTATTATGATCTCCATATTGTAACTCATTCTCTTTTGAATAAATATAATCAGGGGTTATTTATGATTCTCATATCATACTTGGTGTTATGGATGCTTGAATTGTTAGTTTTTGTTCAATGAATGGATTAAATTTTCTTTTAGTTTATTCATCAGAGATTGTGTGGTCACAATAAGGATTTGTAAGAAGTATAATAGAATTTTTCTTTTGTTGGTTTCTCATTGTAAGGAAATGAGGTTATAAGAAGCTAAGACTTGGTCTATTGTAGGAGTTTACTTCATTTCTTGACTATGTTATGAATAAGGCATTGGTAAAATAATTCACAGAGTTTAGGGCTAAGTAGTATCAAATACACACAAAATCAAAATCTTACTTTTACTACATTTTTATTGTTTTATGCTCAAATCCACACTAACAAAGTACTACATAGTTCAAATAGAGGGTTTTGAAGATGATTTAGCCAATCAGACTCACCTTCTATAGTATTAGTGTGAAGAATCTATTTCAAATATATCATTGTAAGTATTTTTATATATTAAATGATGTTATAAGGGAACCTAACCTTGTTTTGTATAGCCTAAAGTGAAGAGGAGAAAAGTATAAAAATTATCTCTTGTTCATTGGCCATTGACCTAGAGTTTTTTATAATAAGATATAGCTAACCTTTAGAAAAACCTAGACAATTAGTTTGAAACACCAACACACCGGGCTAAAAAAGAATCACAATTATATTTATACCATTGGTTCCAATCATTCAAGGTTTTTGAAAACCAAGGAACAAATGTGAAGTTTTATTCTAGACCCAAGGAAACTAAAACCAAGTATATTTTATGTTACCACTGATTTTTTTGAGAATTTTTTTTTCATTAATTGACTACATGTTTCATGGAGTATTAATTTGTTTTCCACCTTGCAGTCAATGTGATTCATTTGGAGCTCTTAGATTGATATATATTATTTACAATAATTTGAGAGGGGGGAAGAGGAGGAGAATCAAAAATATGAATTTGCGAGTTTAAGAGAGAATATTTGAATGAGGGTTTAGAATGGAATTTTGTGATGAAGATGTAGAATAATTAAAATATACTTAGTTTCATTTGGAAGTAGTAGTTTCTAGTACAATAGTTATATGGATACAACTTGACATGTAAGAAGCCCATTGTGACAAACTAAATTTTGTTCATATTCTTATATCCAATCAAGACAGTGTTTTGTTTTTTGTTGATTTATTAATCTATTGCATCATTCAATGATCCTTCATTGGATCCTTCACCCATAACTACATCATTATCCTTAATAGAAAAAAAGTTACTCGTTATACGGTGAGCGTCACTTTTTAAAAATGTTGTTTTCTGAAAAAAATAGTTTTCGAGGGAGACAGAAAAAGAAGTGCTATCTAATTCCAAAAATTTTGAAAAAAATATATTTAGAATTTGTAGACAAAATTTCACGAAACTCTAGTTTGCATCATCTTCAAATTCCTCATGGTGTAGCTGCTATAGGTGCTCGAAAGTGAATATTTAGTTTTAAAAAATTATTTTAGTGTCCAGTTTGGACAAAAATTGTAAACCACTATTGTGGGATTACCCTAGCTAAACTATTCATATTCATTCTTAGATTTAAAATATCCACCAAAGACAATAGATTGCAAAAAAAAGTAAAACATGAAATGCCCACAACATATATAATAGATTTGCACATGTAATACTATTTGAAACTAAATCTTTCATTCAAATACATTTCCATTGTAAATGATTGCAAAGATTTATCTCAACAATTACAAATATGTTTAAAAGATATTTAGAAATTTGAAAGACCCAAAACATTGAAATTTTGTAAATTTGAAGTATAAATGCAACCTCTATATGAAGCTACCCTCAAGGATCCAAAGAGGTTTCATTCTCCAAAATCAAGGAGACCAATATGGTTTCATCCACTAATCTCTAGAACTTAAGATTTTTCATCCTTAAATCCAATATTTGAACATAAGCACTCAAACTAACGTTAGAGTTTGATGAAATAATAAAAAAATGTAGGTTCATGAAGTTTCCTACCTTATATATGTCGGTGTAGGTTTTTATTGTCCTAGTGGGTTAATTTTTTTTCCCTTAGTTATAGGTTTTTCCTACACATTACTAAGCTTGCTTAGGATAATAAAGAGAGTTTACTATTTAATAATTAGGAGATAAGGTGATGAGTTGTATCTTCCCTTAATAGGTGGAGCATTTTCTTTTTCATCACTTTATTTAATATTGGTGTTTATTGGTGGTCAATTCCTATTAGTTGATTTCCCACCACCATCATCTCCTTAGTTCTATATAAACTCACTATCTAGCTTGTATTTGCATATTCTTGCATACTTTGGCATACATGTATATTGATGCATGCACTCATTATTCTATAGATTCTCTTTGAGATAATAATGCACTCTTGCCACCTTAAAATTTGGACATTTCTTAGAATTTTGGGTTTGTAATTGTGTTATTTCATTTATATTTTTATAATTTATCTCTCTCATAAAAAGATTTTGGTTATTCAATCTATTTCAAATTTCTAACAATATAGAGGTTGAAGGGAAAGGGTACCATGATAAAAGAAATCTTGAAAAGTTACAAAAGACAACAGATTAAAAAAGTAAGGACTTAAATAATCAAGAGAAAGAATGGTAGTATGAGAAAGTCCAAAATTTTGTTAAAGAAGTGACCAGTAAATTGAAAACTGGACATTACACAAAAAGAATGAAAAGCAATCAATGTAATTGACCTAAGACTTACCCAAAAAAAAAAAAAAATTGGTGGAGGTGGATGGATATGGGTAAACAAAAACCCACATGAAGATGGAGAGAAAACAAGGAGCAAAGCTAAGTGAAGGATGATTTATGGTTCAATGGGTGCCTAAAAGAGGAAGGAACTAAAAGTGACAAGTTGTTAGGTACCTCACATGGGGAAGGCCAAACTATCGCCTACTGAGTGGGTCAGAATCTACCATTTAACTTAAATATATGTGCACTATGCTCAGATACTCTTATTCAAGGTCTATGATGTACCATTTACTATACACTATACTCAGGGACTCTTACATGGGATATATGGTGTAGGAGCAACTAAGAGGGGAAATGCAATCTTGAATCACCCGTACAATTTTCGCAACCACCAAAAAGAGTTCATAATTCTTTTGGCACATGTAGACTGAATAAAATGATTCCCCTTTGAATTGTGGTCATGTTTGCGCTCAAATGAAGGCGTGTGAAGACGCCATCACAAAGAAGTCAGATCGGTTTCAAGTAATGGCATGCTGTGTAATGACACAAAAGAGGTGAAATAGTTCCGTAACCGTTTGGGTTGCTATACAAAGTTGTACCATAGCAGCCTCATATTTGGGAAAAGCCATTTGCAGTAGTTACACGATGTTATTGAAATAAGTTCCCAAAAATAATGGCATTTGCAATAGTTGCACAGTTGCTACAGAAAATCATTCACAGGGGTTGCACAATTGCTTCGAAAAGTCATTTGCAGCAGTTGCACAATTGACATAAAGCCATTTGTGGCATTTTTGCGGTGGTCACAATGAGGAGCTGGGCAAAAGAAAATGACACGTTTTAACAGTGCCAAAGGTGATATCTGAACTACAGAAAACTGATACACCTCACATTTCCAAAGCCAACTTTCTTTGACTACCTATTGAAGCAAGAAGGAGCGTAAGGAAGACATGAAATGACTGCATGTAAAACAGTGTACGGACTGTAAATAAAAAGACACTTATTGGAAGTCAATGATGGGTGTCATCAAAGCTGTGAATGGCAAAGGGATGGACAGAAGAAATATTACAATCAATCGAACTTAGTACAGATTTGGCAGCAACAAATGCAGACTATCAAGACTGTTTGCTGTCTGTCAGTGCAGTGATTAGAGAAAAGAAGATATGTATCTGAGAGTCATCATTAGGGTCAGTAACAAGACAACTCCATAATCATTTCTAGGATTAGAAGCATCATAACAATTTCAACCCAAGCACAAAATTTCAGAGCTCTTATTAGACAAGAAACCCCAGTTTAAAAACTTTGAATTGAAACTTGAATCTATTGAAGCATGGTAAGACATAGAAGAAATGATAGAACCTATTAATTTTACATTTGAAAGAGGCTGATAAATCTCTGGCTCAGAAGGAGACCCGCTGATCTTTCAAAATGCAATAGCCCCAAGAGCATAGTGGATGTCAAAGGTGATTCTAGCGAGTCTTCTACTTCCTCGCAAGGTTTCGATGCTAGCAAAGATAGCAGTCTAGAATCTATCAGAAGAGGATTTGTCACACTTCAAAGAACTATTGACATTTGCACTGGAATCACCTCCCCTACCCAGAAAAAAAATCTGTTCCAAAATCTGGAGTTTTATATAATTTTGATTCAGGCAATCATGTTCACGATAATAACACACATGCAATGTTTATATCTACAATTTTTTAATCCCTTTACTGATGAGCCAATTTCTGTACCTCCTTACCCTACCATGGACTCTCTCAAGGAAGATTCAATAAAGTGTCCTACACAAATTCCAGTATTTCGAGCTTCTCATAAATGCTCAGATCAATCCGCACGATACCCATGTCCATGCCTGCTATTTGAAGCCATCGAAAATTATCTGGGCTACATTAAAAACAACTAATTCCCCATATCACCAAAGCCCAAAACCAATATGAAGCCTCCTAACTAGCCATGTTTCCCTAAGCCATCATCTGCAGCGACACCATTACATTCATAGAATAGGAGCAATATGGTCAGGCCCTTTAACAATGTAGGATACCTACCCATCTGGTATGCTTCTCACTACAGGCATCTTTTGCTTGTTAATCGTTGCTCAGCTCCATTACCATTTGATGTTCCTTTCAACCAATGTACAGTGGAGGAATGCATAGTTCATAGCAGCTGCATTACAATTTTGGAGATAGCGCAAAAAACTCAGGTTATTAGACAGAGCTTCTTGAGAGCGAATTATTGAAGCTGCCAAGGGGGGAGAAAAATACAAATGCGTATTTATTGGTCTAGATGCCAGGTACGTAGAGATGTTGGGCGGACCTTTTAACAGCTCCCATAAGAAAATGATTGCTTTCTTTTCATGAATAGAAATTTGGTTCTGGTATACAGGTAAGCAAGCATTTTATCATTTTAAGGTACTTTGTCTTTGAATGTCTTTAGTGGCTTGGGATGGTTTCATTTGTATGATCCATTGCTGTAGTAACAAGTCTTTAGGATGAAGCAAAGCAGAAAGAAACTTTATTCCAACGAAGAATATTCATTGGAGATTGTATAATTTCTAAGGATTGCAATCATTTGAAGTTTGACTCGTCTGCAGACATGTTTTGTGCCTTGCTATAAAAATTATTAAATTTTTAATCAGTTTACTATTTGATGGATATCTGACCACAAATATTGTCTGATTTGATGTCCTTGAAGTGGATTTGTGACAATGGAAGATCCCTTTTAACTTTTTCCTTTGATTATCCTACTTAGTTTTTAAGTTCGCCTACAGTTGTAGAGTTTTCCTGTGTTTAGTTAGACTCTTATACTTTCGTCGTTATTAAACTTTCATGTTTGAAAACAAGTGCCATATCCAAACAAGAATGCCAAGAATGAATAATGTAATGTTTAGGACCTGGGTTATCCTAAATTCTCTAGGATAGGGTTTAGGAACGGTATATTCATGTGATGTTTATTAATTTACATTTACATGTTATTTAAAATAATATATGGTATATTTGTTTCCTATGGTCAGTTTTTTAATTGTGAATAGTTGTAAATGGATAATAATTATAGGAAAGTTGTTAAAAGTTTATAAGTATTATATATATTAAAATACTTTTTAATATGAAAATAAGTTTTAAGGTGAAAATCTTTCAAGTTGAAGTGGTTGGTTCCTTAAATGTAAGGAGCTAACAAATGTTAATAATTATCAATTAGAGATTTAAATGAATAGGAAGTGGGCCCCTCCAAATAGAGCTCATGGAATTGAATAAGAATTCTTATAATTTCTTTTATGAATTTTCATAGATGGTAGCATCTTCCTTCACTCTAATACTAAAAATATCAATAATAAGTTTAATGATATGGCTTGTGGGTCCTCTCTAATTAGTGGTTGTTATCTATATGAGATCTACAATTCTATAAACTATTTATATGATGGTTTTTCCTCATAATGGGTTTTTCTACATTAATAATCTCTCACATTCTGTGTATTGCAAATAACCTACATAGGCTACAATTATGAAAAGGTGTTGGTTTGTGAGTTGTTACACACCAAAATAAAGTAGGTTTCATGTGCAAGTCATTGAGTTGATGCGTTAGCATCCTCCATCTCTATGGTATTGACATTATGACAATTTTTGTATCATCCCTTGTGAGCTCTCTCCAGCTTATCATTGTCCTAGCACATGACCATCTACCCATACCCTCCAAGAATGGGGATATCACTCACCCTCTTTAATAGAAGAAATATGGGTTTGGTGCATTGTAGTGACTTGAGCTCCTTGATCTACTCCATTGTTCTTCCAAAAGCTTGTGAATCACACTCTCGTTGAAGAAAATCTAAACTTCAAATATTAACGAAAGGCTTGGGCATCATAAGTAATTTTTTTTACAATATTCTTGACCAAACCATTGCTAGTGTGAAAAGAGTCTTTATGCATCTAGTTATCTTTTATCTAGTTCCTACACCTAGTATTCCTATTCATAGGAGCTTAAGTTCACTTAGTGGTTTAGTTGTCTCACCTCATAGACACTTGACACATTCCTTCACACTTGTCTCAAGTGTTCTACATGTGTCACATCACTTGGAGGGTTAGTTAGTCTTTCCGTCTCACCTTCCTACCTCATCTTCATCATATATAAACAAGGATTGATTATTGTATTATACGCATTCTATAATAGTTATTTGGATTTTGCATTGTGCTTGTTTTATTTTATGGTATTTTGAACACTGCATTCATTATTTATTGCTTTAACAACTATGACTAGAGTTGTCACTCATCCCCCTCATCATTTAGTTTAACATTGTGTCTATTAAGAGAGTTATTTGGAACCTTTGTACCAAAAAAGTAACTAATTGTGTGGGATATTGAGTTGAAATCCTCAAATGTGGTATGATTTCACTTTCCTTTCCCTATGGTAAAGCTATTTAATGTCGTTGTTTGCTTGATTTCTCTCCCCTCTTGGTCATAGCATATCATTGGATCCATTACAAATGGGTTTATGTAATATCCTAAACCAATTTTAATACAATATTTACCACTTTCTTATCACAAAGATCCCATGAGGACAAGGTGAGAGCATATAGTGAGTAAATATTATAATTCAACACTTTCCAATCATCCAAATCTTATGAGAGTAGGGTAAGAGCATAAGATAGATTTTGATTTATTCTTACATATTTCTAAGCATTGTTATTTTTGGAAATTATACATATGTTAAATATTCAAAGAATGAAACATAAACAAGAGTAATTAGTACTCCAAAATATAAAAAAATCAACGATTACAAAATATATGCTTCCACAATATGTTGAATTTATTTATAAATACAAAACTTGTTGCAAATACCAAATACTAAGATATATGCTAAAATACAAAAAAAAATCAAATAAAAGTAAAAATTCTTTGTGAGATTAACCTCAGGAAACCAAAGGGTTTTCATCCTCCAACCTCTAGAAAACCAAAGATATTTCACCTCTTATCTTCAAAACATAAGGTTTTTTTTCCTTGAATCATATAGCTAAACACAAGGCTCAATCTATGATAGACTTAAGATTAAATAAACTGGTAGATGTCTAAACCACAACCAAACTCCTTAATATTTAACACCAATAGGGCATAAATTTCAAATACTTGACTTTCCAATCTCAAAGATAGTGATTAAAGTATTAATGAGACTCTTCCCCCAAACTAGCCCCCACCTTGTTATGAATACCAACTTGTAACTCATTAATTTTGTGTCAAAGAAATTGTCATGAATAATTTGTCAAGTGTTATCAAGGCTACAACAACCTTTTATGGAAACCCCTACCCCCTATTATTTATTATTATTTTACTATTCCTACAAATATTAATTAAAATGGGCATTGCAAGTCTTCCCTTCTCAAAATTTATTTCTTACCAGAAATATATACTTGGGTGCTCAATAATACCTAGTCCCCCCCATGTAGCATCTTTTGAAGATAGCTTCCTCCAACAAATCAAGTATTTTGGTTAATTTATTCCTCAACTTTGTATATTCTTTATCAATAATGGCTTATTGCATTAAAATTGATTTCCCTTCATCATCCAATGATGGCATCTCTACTAATGGTGTAATATGGTGTCCAAGATCCTTTTTGAGGAAAGAAATATGAAAATCATTATAAATTCTGTTATCTACTAGTAATTCCAACTCATAATAAACTTCATCAACCCATCTCACAACTATATGTAAAGTCCATAGAAGTAATCTTTTAATTTTTTAACCCCACATCATTTAATTGAAGTTTTCCTATTAGGTTGCATATAAAGAAAAATCATGTCTCCAAATTTAAATGATCTTTCAATGTGGTTTTGATCTCCATAAAAATTTCATTAGTTTTATCCTACTATAGGTGATCCTTGAGGAACCTTAAAGTATCTTGGTTATATCCTACCAATTCACTAGTTTCCAATACCCTACTATCAATGGACATTGTATATATGAGGTTGAGTGCATCATGTTCATACACAACTAGGAAAGGAGTCATAGCAAGGAACATTTGATGGGTGGTATTGTAGAAATATTCTCTAAGATGAAACCGCTTGACCCATATTTCCTATTGGTTTATGGCATAGTTTCATAAATATCCTCCAACCCACTTATTCACTATTTGTATATGTGAATGATAGTAGGTATGAGGAGTGAGATCTAAACTAGTAAAATAAAATAATTTCTACCAAAAGGAGATAGGAAATATACTATCCTTATCACTAAAAATATTATTAGGAAATCCTTGTAGCCTAAATATATCTCTAAAACATAAATCAACTACCTAGTGTGCTCTAAATCTTGTAGGAATGGAAAACAAGTTTACAATCTTATTAATCTCTTCATCAAAACATAAATACAATCCATATCATTTAAATTTGGAAGACCTATGATGAAGTCCATGGATGTACTTTCCTACTTCTAATTGGGAATAAGGAATTGTTATAACAATCCTACAACATAAACATGTTCTACCCTATGATGTAGTCATCAATGGAAAGTCCAATGAAGAATTATCCAGCAATGTAGTGAAAGGAACCAACACAGTAAAACTATAATAAAATAGAAAAATATTAATATGATCTTTATTGATTTTAAGTAATGATTTAATTGCAATTTATTCTAGGGGGCTTCCAACATGTTAGGTATCAACCATTTGATTACAGATATGTGAATTTATAGACCTTTAATGATATTAATATGAAGTATGAAGTATCGAGCTCCAAATCTTAATTCCTAGCTATCTATTTGACTGCATTCCAATGATCATGAATAATTTTTATATAACAACTTCTAGATTAGGGGTGATCTCAGTTAGTCATAAGGTGGTGCAAAATTTGATGCCTTATAAAATATGCAAATGAATATTCTAGAATTAATGAGGTGATGATGGATCAATGAATCTTAATGCAATTCATGTCATAAGATCTCTTAGTTCTATCAAACATGTAATCATATTATTTTGTTACTACATTCTTCAAAAAATTGCTACAAGCCTTGAACAATAAAATTTTCTATTATTTTGTTATGTCCAATAATGGATCAAAAATTGATATATGTCTTTCAAGTGATCAAAATCTCCTAAATATAGAAAATGACATTGTTGGATCAATGTAGAACATGTATTCCTGTGTCGCCAACAAGTGTATACTTTGCTTGATTTGGGAATAATTGATGATAACTTGGATTTAATGAGGCCTTGATTTAGCATTGTGAGGTGTTTTACACGTCCACACTAGGTCTTGGACCCTTGCAAACTGAATAAAATTCATTTAACGATGTCTTGTGAAGGTGTTGTAAAAAACTTTCATGCTTCTCTAGACTTTAAAATGGACCCATCTTTCCCTAATTCAATGTTGAAAAATGTATTTAAATGCATTATCACATCAATCTAGAAACCTTGCAAATTAAACTTGACTTTAATCTAGTGTTGTAATGTGTCTTACACATTCACATTGGATTTTGTGCCTTTCCAGGCTAAGTGGACCTCATTTTAGTGTTGTAAAGTGTATTTAATCACACTTTCACATTGAATTTTGTGTCCCAAACCCTAATTAGCCTTCACATCATCATCAATAGGCCCCTATTGCCCCATATTGTACATCCCAAGGCTTGAACTGATCAAATACACAATGAAATCAACATAAGGACCGAAATTTCTCATTCCCCATCATTCCAGTTGTCAAAAGGGCTCCTCTGGGACCAAGTCACCCATCTGGGCAACTTAGTCCCTGCTAGGTGGGACTAAGTCACTCAGCTTGGTGAATTAGTCCAATTTGGTCTATTTTCAGGGTTTGAGTGGGAAATTTTGGAATTTAAGTTTATTCTTTCTTCATGTCGGCCTTAGGGATCCAATTTATGGGTAAATAAGGTGAATTGCCTATAAAATCAAGTCTCTAAACCTAATTCATAATCTCTTAACTCATTCACATATCTCTTATCATTCATTCATCACTCATCATGTTCTCAATTCAAGCAAGCTAGGGTTTTTTCATTCCAAGTCACCAAGATAGCTTCCTAAGACATTCAAGGGAGAATTCTTCAACTATTGTTGTAGAAATTCAAGATCAAACCTCATAGAAAGTATATAACTCCATTGTTTCATGTTTCATTTCATTGTTTCTCTATTTTGGTTTAATTACCTAAAAGGGGTTTGACCAAGGCAAACCCCCATGCCCTAACATTCACCATTTCTTTCTCTTTCATTATAAGTTTGCAGATTTAGGCACTTTGAGGGTTTGAAGATCATTGAAGATTAGGTTGAAGACCTGTTAAAGAAATATCCTTGTTGACCAAGCCAAAATATTAACAAAAAGTCACTTTCAGGCCTGAAAACCAGAGTTTCAAAAGTTGACACATGTCAAGAACCGAAGTGCATACCAAGGTATTTTGTTTCCACTTTCAAATTTTTAGAAATTCAAAAGTGGACTAAGGCACTAGTAGTGGCGAATTAGTCCCAGTAAACCTATTTTTTAGAGGTTTTTGCAGATTTGGATACCCATTTGGCCAAAACGAGGACTAAGTCGCACAGCTTGGCATAAGTGTCCCAATCAACATTTTCAGTCAATTTTTTAGGATCCAGACCCTCATTCCATCATCAATGTGTACACATTTAGTTTTACAGCTTTTTTTTTTTGTTTCATGGTCATTTCTAGGTCATTTAGTTCATGTTTGCATATCACAATGTGTTTTCCAGTAATTTGCATACCTTAGGTTTAGCATTAAATAATCATTTCTCTTATCAATTTACTACATTTAGATATTGTATTTAGGAATATTGCATCCATTCATACATTAATATTGAATGAGGACATTGCACATTTTGGACCATCTCTCTCCTTTTAGGTGAAAAACCCTAGAAATGCAAGAGAGTGTTAGGGAGCCAAAATATTTGTCCACATTTTGGTGAACCTAACTTTTGAATACTTTTCTTTTATGATTTTTAGTCCTTTATCATCCTAGGTATAGCTTGCATCAACATTGTGTTAGGTTTTGCATTGTTTTGCATTCTAGGGTTTCAAATACTTGCATTAGTGAAAAGCTCATTTAGCTTGCATTATTGCATATAATTTCATTGATAATTTCTAAAATTTTGCATCTCCATCTTAGGTCTGCATCATACAAACTAAAAAGCATCAAAATCCATTTTTGAATTTTTTGAAAAAAATCCTAACTGGGACTAATCTGCCAGTCTGGGTGATTTAGTCCTAGTCTATATTTTTCACTATTTGATACAGCAACAGAAAGCTCATTTTTGTGCTTCTTAAGCCTCCTAGTATCATATACTATAAGTCTAGAAATTTTCAGGAACATTGGTTTTATGCATCTAGCTCAAAAACATCAATTTAGGGTAGTAATTTTTGAAACCATTTCAATTACAAACATCCTTAGATCTGAAAATGCTCACATTTCTAAAAATTTTCATAACATGGATAAAAGTACTTTTCACTTTTGCATATACACTATTTCTATTCATAAAACTTTGCATAAGTTTGTTAAAAGTGCTTTTCATTCTTGCATATATATTCTTTGCATTCTTAAAACTTTGTATATATTGGACCAAAATGTTTTTCATCCTTCATATATACATTGTTTATATTGTTGAAACATTGCATGACATGGTTACAAGTGCTTTTCATTTTTATTCAAACAATGTTAATCTCTTACATCTTTAGACACGTTAAGAAAAACTTCCTATCCCCTCCCTATGAGAGTGTTTTTGTAAAAGAGAATACAACTTTGGACATTGGGTGAAGCCACAATAGTGGTTTACAATTTGATGGAGGAAGGAAAACTAAAAAAAAATCACCCCATGGCAAAAAAAGTGATTTTGGGGGTTCGTACGAACCTAGAAGTTCAACCAAACCAAAAAGGGGTTCGATCGAACCTGGGTTTGACCGAACCCCTTAAACATTTTTCTGCCAAAAAACAAAAAAAAATGCATATGAAAGGGGTTTGAGCAACCCCCTTGAAGATTCGCTCGAACCTAGTTTCGAGTGAACCATGGTTCGAATGAACCCCTAGGGGTTTGCTCGAACCCCTATGGGTTCGTACGAAGCCCCCTAAATCCTCATCCCCTCCCTAAGACACAAAAAACCTAAAATTTGGCACTTCAGAGCTCGGGTTGAGGATGAAAATGGAGGAATCTTCACAAACCCAACTGGAATCAGGTAGTCCTCAAAACAAGCTATCCAACGAATATAATTTTAATATGTTTTGGTTTTATTATGTATTTTTTTTCTTAGTTTTATCAAACATAGGTTTTTCATCGAAAATCAAGCTCTATGTTCTACACATGTGGAAAAATAGCTTGATTATCAAAAAAAGAATTGAAAAATATGGTTGCTGCATATATTGAAGTCCTTGATCCAACAAAAAATAAAAAATGAATTTTGATATATACGAAAAAATTATGCATTATCTGGGTGACACTATGTACGAATTGTAATTGAGGTTTTGACTTCAAAACTTGATTAAAAGAAAAATATTCAATAAAACTATCTAACCAAGTGGAAGCACTAGATATTAGAGTTCACGAATCTAAATTGAAAGAATTAGAATTTTTATCCTTCATGGAAAAAAAAGTTGTGTTATACTGATTGTATGTCACTTTTAAAATGATGTTTTTTAAGAAAAAATAGTTTTAGGTGGGAGATGGAAAAGAAGTGCAATCTAATTCCAAAATTTTGAAAAAATATTTTTAGAATCTACAGAAAATATGTGACGAGACTCTAGTTTGCATCATCTTCAAATTATTCATGGTTTAGCTGCTATAGGTGCCCGAATGTGAAGATTTAGTTAAAAATAATAATTTCAGTGTCCAGTTTGGCCAAAAATTGTAAACCACTATTGTGGGATCACCCCATTCCTAACAATCATACTTGTTCTTCTCATAACATCTCTCCTCTTGGAGATGAAGATATTTTAGTAGAAGAATCAATTAATGAGAGTTTTAAGAATCCTAGTTGTTTCTCTCCTTTTACCTCTCTTAGTGGACAAGACATTCATAACCAACCTAACACAACCATAGGTAATCATGACAATAACAGTTGTTATTCTAGTATCTCTCCTAATTGAGAAGAAGATACTTTGTTAGAAAACAAAATCAATGACAGTCATGAGAATCTTAGTTTTCCCCCTTCACCTAGGAAAACACTTATCGAGCACGAAAATTCAATCAGTGGTCATTCCCCTACTTGCGATGAAGTCATTTTAGAAGAATCAATCCATGAATGTCAAGAACATTTGATTTGTTGTTCTCCTAAAAACTCTCCTCCTAGGGAGAATATCATGGTGCAAGAAAATAAAAACAATAGTAATATGTCTTCCTTAGATAAAAGGTGACTCTAGATTTCCCTTCATTAGAGATACATCAAACCAAGACCGTTGAGGTTATGAATGAACAAGTGTCCATTAGATCTCCCTCGATCAATGGACCTCATACATACCTTGTGGGACATCCTAAGAACCCTCTAATTATCTACCCACCTTCACATAAACAACAAACTCAACAACAACCTGAACTCATTCTTTACCCTCTATCATATCAACCTCCACCTCCACCTATTTACCCAAGTTTACCCTTTACCCAGGGTATGTGTAGGATCATCATGAGAATGGAAAAAACAAACCCTTAAGTGACAAAAAATTCAAAAAAATTAGAGTTAGGAAAATTGATTTAAAATTTTGAATAAGTTATCTATATTATTTCAAAAATATGTAAGAATAGAATCTGTAGAAAATTGAATGTAGTTTCTAATAGGGACATTTTTTAAAAAATAATTATTTGGTGAAAATTTGAAATTTCAATCTGCAGTAGTACTTAAATTTCAAGGAAAAAATAAGAAGTAGGTGTTTGTCTAACCACCTGGCTCTGATAAAATGATAATATTTTTTTTTATAAGATTTTAGATAGAAGTATAGGACTCATGTCCTGATGTGATGCATATTTTTGTAATTTTTTTCCAAGTAAATAATTAATTACGAATTTTTTATTACAAATTTTTAAAAGTATAAAAACCCATATGTCTAACCACCTTAACTTGGTCAAGGCTTCATGAAATTCAATTTTTTAATCCTATAGTATGTGAAGTATAGAATGTCACACATGTTTCAGATTCAAAAAATGTGATACTGTTTGAAAGCTATAGATGTTTTTCATTCAACCCATCAATCAAGACTTTAGACGTAATTCAAATATAAAAATGAATAATAATTATTTATTAAATTTAAAGTAAAGAATAATTTATATTGGTGGAAAGCTAAGAATCTCCTATAATAACCCTTTTCGTTTCATCAATTTTGGGTAAAAAAGAAGTCATTAGCCACATACCCATCATATTGCCACTTTTTGGCCCATCATGATCTTGCACATACCCCCAACCTAATCATGATGTTGTTGCTCACACACACTACACTAGAAAAAATCCATGACCACCACAACCCCCACCAACACCATTACCTTTTCCTAATTTTCCTTCTCCTCCTTGATTAAGGGAGTATGATCTTGTTGAACAACTTAAGAGCACTCTCGCAAAGATATCCCTATGGGATTTACTCCAAAATTCACCTACCTATCACACTATGCTTCAAACGGCCTTACAACAAGTTCCTATTCCTTCTAATGTGCAACCAAATGGCATAGCAACTATAATTAAAGGATTGAATTTTGACATTGTTTTCTACCAAAGTGAACTCCCCCCTTTGGACGTACAAAAACAAAATGAAGCTTTCAATATCATTGCTCAATACAAAACAATAGGGATAAAGTGAACCCTTGTTGATAATGGCTCCACTCTTAATGTGTGTAGCGTAAACCTCTTGGATAGGCTTCATGTGGATAAATCAAAAATCTAACCCGATTCTTTATCTATTAAGGGATTTGACAATGAAGAAAAGAAACTGCTCATTGTGATCACTTTACCTATTACAGTTGGAGTGGCCACATTGCAAACACCGATCCATGTCATGCCTCATAATCTTTCATATAATCTTCTTCTAGGCAGGTTGTGGATTCATGAAATGAATGGTGTGCCTTCAACTCTTCATCAAAAAATGAAATAAATTCACAACAACCAAGTGCACATACTTGAAGCTGACCCTAATCCAAATAGTTGTTTGAATATTGAGAAAAACAAATCCAATCATTTAAACACATTAACACCAACTATACAAGTGGAACCCATGCAACAAAAAGACAAACAACAATGTATTGGACAAATCATGAAGATATTAAATGATGATTGGGGTTCCTTATACTTCACACCACCACTCGTGGATGATCCTTTGAACACATCTGCCTCAACCACTCTAGAACAAAATCCAACAAATTACACAACCTTTGATGAACATAAAATAAACAACCACCTGATTTAAAAGCAATGAAAAATCTTTATGGCAAAGGTTGCGAACTTATGAAACAACTTGGATATAGTGGAAAAGTATGTGGTGCTAACAAACAAGGTTTCTATGTCCCCATTGATCCTACAACACAAAAAACAACTTATGGCCTTGGGTATTGTCCTTTGATAGAAATTTCCAAGCTTTCACTCAATGTCAAGACTCACACAACATTCTTCTAATTCAACTTTAACTATAATGCATCATGAACTGATAGACACTAGTGTTCTTGATTGTTCTCCTTCACAACCAATCAAACAAACCAAGAACTATTCGCTTCATGTCAATGCCATCTCGCAAAACACTCATGAATTGCATTCATTAGATTTTACACCCTCTTACTGAGGAGAACAAAATCTTGCAATCTAAACAGTCTTGCGTAAGTATGACATCTTGTACTAAGCAAGAAACATCTTTGTCACAAACTATAGGACCACCTTCTACCATTGATAGGTGATCCCACAATAGTGGTTTACAATTTTTGGCCAAACTGGACACTAAAATAATTTTTTTTAACTAAATCTTCACTTTCGGGCATGTATAGCAGCTATACCGTGAGGAATTTGAAGATGATGCAAATAGAGCTTTGTGACATTTTTTCTATAAATTCAAAATATATTTTTTTCAAAATTTTTGGAATCAGATTGCACTTCTTTTTCCATCTCCACCAAAAACTAGTTTTTTTCAAAAAACAACATTTTTAAAAAGTGACGCTCACCGTATAATGCATAACTTTTTTTCCATCAAGGATAAAATTCTAATTCTT
>VDFB02214499.1:0-28338 GCA_007258455.2 Sequoia sempervirens
GATCGATCTTAGGGCAAATGAGTGAACCTTCTTGCACCTGTCAAGATGCATCTTCAAGTTGTCCAATGTGAGCCTTGTATCACAAATGATGTTTAGTGAAGCTTCTGAGAAGTCTGAACTGTCAATCAAATTCATGATGGCTTCCTTGAAGATCTGGGATATTTCTGTGGCCGGCAGGAAGATACGATTTTCCTCAAGAAGTTGACCAGGCAACTCTCTAATACTTTTGTCAAGAATGGTGCGATGCCCATCGACATCTTCCTGTACTTGGTGAAGATCTTCTGTGAGAGATTGAAACACTTGAATTCTGTGTTTTAGTGATTCTCTTACCTCTACAAACTTTTCTTTGTCAGGAATTACCCCAACCTCCACCAATTTGCTGAGCTTTACCTGTTTCCATGACAACAGGCATTTTTCCATGTCTCTGCGCTCCTGGGAAAGTACGCTATTTTCTTTATCAAGCTCTGTGGTGAGCTTGGCCAACATGGTAGTTTTCTCATCCGCAACCAAAATTATCTGAGATCCATGTTCGATGATCTTTTCAACAAAATCATATAACACCCTGCCTTTGGAGGCGAATTTCTCAGCTTTCTTGACAGCTGGGTCTTCAATATTTACCACTGTCAGCGATTGTGCATTACTTGGAGAACCGGCAAGTCTCTTTACAACAGTGGCATAATGCTCTGCCCTCTGTTTGTACATGTTACGAGCTTGCTCTCAACTTAATCCAACTTTCCGCCATAAGATATCCAAAGTGACTTCATGACCCGGCTTTTTGCACTTTCGTTGGTAACCTTGCCAAGCTGGACCTTTGTTACTGTGTAGTCCTCCATATTGACATCACCTTCTTGATTCGGTGGTATGCCAATTTCAACATACTTGTGGCCAGACTTATCAACGTTCAGCCTTGAGTACACTTTTTCCTTTTTCTTCCCTTTGGCTTTTGGAAGAACTATCTCTTCGAGGTCGAGCTCCTCTGGAGAAATCATTTGCTTTTTGCGCTTCGACACTTGAGATATTAGCCAAGGAGGAAGAAAAGAAGTGTGAACTGGATTTATCGTCAATTTACCGCCATCGCCACTTTTGAAGTTATTATCACATCCGAACTTTCTACTACTGTATCGTGACAATTGGAGAAGTGTTTAATAATACTGTTCTGTGAGGGGTTGACATATCGAGTCGATTACGCATTGACTCATTCATGAAATGATTGAATTTTGCTTTCTATAAGTGATATCATACGCTATGAAGACAAGCTAGGAATGGATTTACGGAGGCTTTGACAGATATCAACTGTGATGGATGCTTGTCACTGAAGGAGTATCAAGCTGGGTTGATGCTGCAGGGATAGGGGATATCTCGGCTGTAGGAATGCATGTGGTAGGGATAGGTGACGAGGGAACAGGAGGTGGAGGAGTTCTTGAATCTGGAGGGGTATGAGGAATGTTTGAAGTCACAGGCGATGATGTTATGGGAATTTCTTCAACTACATTCTCAGGAGGAGAAGTAGTTATTTCTTGATCATGCCCGGGTTCCTGTTGATCACCCTCTTGTCTCTCTGATTCTAGCTCACCTTCAAAGTCACCTTCAGATCCTTCTTTAGAATCTTCATCAGACTCTTTCCCGCTTTCAGAAACCTCTTCGGCATCGGAGTCTGCTTCTGCTGAATCTTCATCTTTAGCGGATTGGTCGCTTGAAGTTTCTTCTTCATCGGAATCTATCTCCTCCAGAATAGGCTTTTTACCCTTAGAGCGAGATGGATGAGATTCCATGATTTCTGTCTCTTGGACAGCCTGGGTATCTTTCTTACCAACAGTGAACTTGATCCTAGGACCTCTTCGCGAAGAAGTGGGAACAGCCGCTGATTTGTTTTTGTCGCGGAGTTCTTGTCATATGCAGCTTCCTCGCTCACCTCCTTCTCAACTGCTCAAACTTTCTAACAGACAACCATGTTTATGTAACCATTCTTCCGTGTTGGCTAGGATTGGTCTCAGCCTTTCTCTCATGCTGGTAACCTCTTTCCTATACCATTGTATTGCAGGCAACGTCCTTTTAGCAATGCCTTGCTCATCATAAACAGTGTTCATGATATCACCTAGATCCTCAAAATCCTCCTCGTAAATCGCCAATACCAAGATCTCTCGATTTGTTGAACCGTTAACTGCAATAGTCCATTTGCTAATGGCTTCTTTCATCTCGCAATCGCCTAAATGTCTTCAAATGGTACCGTACAGGACCTTTTTGCAACGTCTCTTTTTCCCGACATCTCTAGTCAAAATCAAACCTATACCGTGAGGGTTTTGATGGTCATGACTGCATTTCAAAGACAGATGTATTTCTATCTTTTTGGTGCGCTTTTGATAGTAGCACGGCCATCGGTCAGCAACCTTGAACCCACGCCAGGTTGCTTCTTCATTCTTTCTACACTGACATCAACTGTCTGCATGTTTCCATGAGAATCCACTTATCCGAAGGATAACGTGGTAGCATGTAGGGACAACCATTGTAGCAGCCTACTCTCAAGTAAGTAAACGTTGGGAATTGGAGAAAAATACATCCAACTTTACTTACCACCTATAAGCCCTACCGACACTCTCTTTCTTCTAAAGTCGGATCAAAGTTGAAGAGTAAGGCACAAAGAGCATCAAGGATCCGCTCTGAAATGATGAAATCTTTCCTTTAGCTCCAATTGATAGAAATATCTGTACACAGGCACCATCATCCGATTCCCTTTTGTAGATAGACCTAGGAATTGTCTCATCACAGCTGCTGCGTACACCAGGTAAGAAGTCATGTAGAACTTCAATGTAGAAGGAGCATTGATCAACTGCTCATGCATCTCATCACTGATTTGTTTTCCCCAGTCAATATGCACCTTCTACCTTCTTATGATCCTGATGTATTCATACATCCAATCGTGAAAAGTGGATGATTCCAGCAAGCCCTTCACCCTGCTTAGAAACGTGATCATATCCTTGACGCTATTTTTGAAGTCACTTGTGGAGTCCTTTCACCATCTAGAAATCCAAGGATCTAGGCTTCTTTTAACCATTGAGTGTTTATCAACTGCTGGCTTTATTGGGACTAAGCATCAAAGATCTCCTCAGGCTTTTGACATGGAGATGTCAATATATTTCTCCATATGAGGACCTTAAAGACAATGTCAAAGAAATCGGGCTCTAGTCCTAATCTCGTGGCCCAAAGAGTTTACTCACTTCCGCTCGATGTAATGAGACGCAACTTGAAGAACAAACTCGGTATTGTGCGCAGCTATAGGGAACATCGCCACCAAGTGGAGGTTGCTGTGTACGATCGCTCTCATTGAATCAGGAAGAGGCTTCGTCTCTGTTAGCTTTGTGAAGTCAACCAAGTCTTGATGACCAACTTCTGTATCTTTTATCTCTTCGACTTTGGAAAGCACCATAGTTGGCGGATAGACGCCTTGATATTTGTATTTCATCTTGCTTTTTGCTTTCGAAGAAGGAGGCTTAGTAGCAGTCATCAAAAAGAACTGGTACTCTGATCACTCTTGACTTGACGATCTTTGAAAGTAGACTGCAATCCATTTGGCCAGAACAAACACCAACTGTTAGGAAACATGGGTAAGCGCGAAATGAGCACAAGGATGAGAAATCATGAAGTGGATGATGAGGCACGCAAAACGATGCACAAAGGTGGAAAAATGGGGCTCAGGAGTGCACTAGTAAAAAATGAAGCTTATTTGGGAAGAATTGAAGAAAGCCTAAAAAAAGTGTAAGGGCGCTGAAATTCAGCGCCCTTACATTCTTGGAAAATTGCTTTTGGTGTAAGGGCGCTAAATTTTAGCGCCCTTACATCTTGCAGTGTTGGGAAAAATTACATGTGTTGCAACATGTAATGGAGCTAAATTTTAGCGCTTCAACATTTGAGCATATTTTTAGTGAAGGACAGATGTAAGGATGGATAAAAATAGCGCCTATGCTTGGTAATTCTTGTTTTCATGGAGAGCTTTGAAACTTGTCTTAATATCAATGTATATACATTCTAGGTTTTCATCAAGAAACCTTTCTTCTTTGAGATTTCAAAGTTCGCTCCAAGGTATGAAGAGAGCGACATAGATAACATGCTTAACAAGCACAAAATCATTGGAAAGATACGCGTTGTGTGAGGAAAATGGAATTAACTTGAAACACAACAATTTGCGTTGTGTGGATAAAATGAAATGTGTAGAATAATCATGGAAAGAATGCGTAGGTTTAGAGAAAGGAAACGGAGGAGAGAAATGCGCATATGAAACAATAAGTGAGGAAAAGGAAAAACGCAAACGGAGGTAAGGACGCGAAGAGAAACAGAAAAAACGGGAAAAAACAAAGACGTGAATGAAGAAAAATGCGAATGGTGAGAACAAAACGCGAATGGAATGAAAAACGCGAATGGAAAGAACAAAACGCGAATTTAATCATTAGATCATATATACAAAACAAAAGAAGAAGATAGTGCAAAAAGACTTACCCGAACCAAAGCACGAAGAATGTTGAAGGAGAATGCAAAAACTTCAAAAACGCGATTTGCAGTTGGGAGGCAAGCTCGCACAGCAAGAGGAAGAAGAGACCATGAAATGTAAGCAATAAAATGGCAAATTCATTCACTTAAGTGAAAATGAAAATCAAAAACCTAACTCAAGTTGAGCAATAAATTTAGGCACGAAAAGTGGCACGATTGACGAAAAACGTGAAAACATGAAGAAACGTGCCAGAGTCATGAAAAAAGTTTAAGTGGTGAAGGAAAATGTAATGGCGCTAAAATTTAGCGCTATTACATTTTTTGGCAATTTCATTGCATGCAGGGGCGCTAAATTTTAGCGCCCTTGCACTTTCCAGACTTAGTCAATTTTTGGCTTCAGGGCAGGAGCGCACTTTTTTAGTGCCACTGCATTTTTCGTAATTTGCTAAGTACGAACAGTGAAACTTCACGAAAGATCTCGTTTCGAAGGTCTTTGCGAGGCGAACAAGGGGGAATGCTCGAATTGGCTATTCAAGACTTGGGAACGCATTTTGAGGTGGCTTGAAAATCACCTCGTTAGGCGTGCTTGAACTTCACGAATCCTAGGAAACGAACAAGTTTCGTAGGGGGGTTATTTGTGGAACGAGCGCTGCTAGATTCCGTGATAACAAGCTCAAAATTGAAATAGTATTTCTTTTATTTAGTCATTTCATGTCATTGTTTCAAGATTATTATAAACTTATTATATTATCAAATGACGCTATATTAATTTCATTCTCAAATTGAATATTCTTTGATGTTATATTAATTTATTCTTAACTAGTATATTCTTTAAAAATATTGAATGAAGTCATTTTAATTTCTATTGTCAATTTATGAGTTCAAAATTGAAATACTATTTCTTTTATTTAGTCATTTCATGTCATTGTTTCAATCACAATACAAACATAATAGACTATCCATCAAAGTCACTCAAGTGTCAAACTTGACCCAAATGTGCCTTTGAGAATTTGAACCTTGGTGGATGCCTTTTTATCACATACCATCATCCTCACCAATTGTACTCAACCAATTGAACTACAACCCTTAAGCATGATGATTTTTTTTAATTCTATCAAGAGGTATAATTGAATTCCAACACACCCTCTAAAATAGATTCATGTTGAAATCAACAGTGATACTCAATTCAAAATTTCAAACATAATATAATTTAATTCTAATAAATTTCAAACCAAATTAAAATTTAACTTCAATAAAAATTATTTCACCAATTTCTAGAGATAAACAATTTATTTAATAAACTACACATTTTATATATTTTTTATAATTAAAAATTACTCTTAACAAAATTTTAGTATAATTTGAACGTATATGGATCCAATTGCTAGTTTAATTTGCCTCGATTAGAATTATCGAAACTATTTTTAGTTGGCGAGATGACACCGTTTCGCTAACACCATTCACCTACTGACCATACTCTTATAACGGATAGCGCAAATTTCAAAAACTTCTGAGACAGCCGTCCGGCCCGTTAGTAAAGCAAAAAAATCAATTAAATAGCAGTTTTTAAAGAAATCGACAATATATCAAAATTGATGAGAACTTGGAGCGTGCTGAATTCTGCTCAACTGTAAATATTTTGCACAACTCTGTATATGTGCTTGAAGTTCTAGACGTTTCTTGGATTGTATAAAAATGCAGCTAGGTACAGGTGTATGGGCATTTGGGGAGTTAGATCTCGAGACCGAAGAGGTAAGAGTAACAATAATTTTCAGTTTTCTTCTTATTTGATTCTTATGGTGGGTTGTAAAGAGTAGATAGCCAGTATTAATATCTCTTTTTAGCATGTACACAAATTTATTGTGCGTTATCTATGCCGTTAACAGAACCCGTCGAAGGAGTGAGCACAAAGATTTGTAGCGGGTGTTTTTTCAAAAACATTCTCTCTGTTGAGTTAATTCTGGTTTTTTGGGCAATCTTATGTCAAATTCTTCTCGCTCTATCATCTGGTAAGTATGCTTCCTTTTGTAATTTGACAATTCAATGTTGTTAGATATTTCTTATCTATGTAAATCTTCCCCGAATTAGTTTTGGAAACATTCATAGGCATGCGTATATTACTTACATGTGTAAAGGTTGTTTATAAATACATAGCACACACAATTATATATTTACAGATGGACATAGCAAATATACATAATCGGGGTACACATAACACACATTTTTGGGTTTCAATCTTTCTCAAGATTTTAAATTCTCTTGTCTCTATACCCTGGTAGGTACACTTTCTTTCTTAATTTTACAACCCTATATTGCTTTTTTTTTCCATACCTGTAAGATTATCTTTAGAAATATGATCTAACCCTGTTTGGATAAATGATTATCATGTTTGGTGTTATTTGTTTCTTTTTAAGTTCAGATTTAACAGAGACCAATTGATTAATATGGATATAGTTTGTGTATATATATGCATGTCCATATGAATCTGGATGTATATTTTCCAATGCATATACCCAATGACGAATAGTTTGTATATATAAATGCGAATGCAGTTCACATGTGTATAATCTATGTATATATAGACAATGCACATAATTGGCTATTTCACATGTACATACAATTAATATATACATTTGGGTATATACACAAAAACATATATGCCCAGAATACACATATTTGAATACATACAATCATGTGCATAACACATATAAATACTTAATAAATCTTGATATATGCATAAATCTGCATATGAACACACTCTATTTGTTTGGGTATGCTTCAGGGCTAGAGAAAATGTTTACCAGTTTGAGTTTACAGCAAAAACATTAAGGATGGGCATTGACAAGAATCACACAGCAAGTATCTTCTAGATCTAAGGATTGTGAATGGTGCAAATCCCATGAGCCCTAACATGTTCAAGTTAGGCATACGTTTTTTCTCAGTCCAGTATCTATTTTTTATTTGTTTAATATTTCTCTGTTTTGTATAGGAATAAGAATGTAGCTGAAACGGTATAAACAGTATGAAATTTACTAGTACGTTCTTATTTGGTGCTAATGATCTTTTGTAAGGATAGATAGCATGATGGCTAGCATTAGCAATGTCTTAAAGACTTACTGTGAATTAATGTTTGTTGCTTGTAGAGTAAATTGAAGATAAAGGAGGATTAATCAGTGCAGGTATGTTCTTCCTGGTGGCCCCCAATGTTGTGAAATCAAAAGCATGGGCATCTTTTAACATGGGTTCATTCCAAGGCATATCATATTATTGGTCTATTGGGCAGCCTTCATTTGGCATCAACAAATTTCTGGGCCTCAAGGAATCTCTAGATCTTTTCAAATTATTCCCTATCCTCAACTAATTTCACTGCCTTTCTGATTTATATTATTATAAGATTGAATACTATTAGATTTTTAATACACACTTTTAGATATTCAACTAAAAGATGATTTAAAGATGCATGGAATTAACTCTGATTGCATATATGGTTACATGGCTTTATTTCTTTTTTAATTTAGATTTACAAGAGATTGGTTGATTATTATGTATATGCCTCTATATATCGTAGATCAATATGCTAATGTGCATCTATCGAATTGTGAATAGTATACATGTAGCGTTGTACACAATCTATCTATATACACATGCTAAAGGTATAGGTTTGGGTATATACATAGACTCTGAGCATCTAAATATTGGTAGCATTTAGCAGGGTACCAAAAACTGCATAGTAAATTGCACATGGATCATAACCATATGACTTGTATGAGTTGGCATGGCTTTTTTTATTAGATAAATGATTTTAAATGACAGCGACATTGTGATAAATTAGTTGCATTCTCAGGGCAATCAATTGGTATAGAGGGATGCAACCCACCTTCACCCATGCCAATGCTATGATGTCTAAGGGAGTGATGTAGTATATGAAACTAATGAGAGTTTTGGACATAGGCATGTGAGATATTGGAGGGAATATTTGGCAATTGGAAGGGTTTGTCTATCACTATAAGCAAGCAAAGTATTGTTTGTCACAAATTTTATTAAAAACCCATTGCTTACAAAAAATAAACATGAACAAGCAAGTACAGTGGTCTTTGTACCTATCTGCTCCACATGTATTTTATATGTGGTTAAAATACAAATTATTTAATCCTGCTGGCCAGTGTTAAAACTGATGTGCTCACAAACAAATATGCTTGCATGTTGCCCTTTAGAAGCTTGTGGCTGATCTAAACTTATGTGCACGTGCACACACACACATGTATGCCTACATGTTCATCGTCTTTATTTAGAAGTTTGTGTCTGATCTAAACTTATGTGCACACACACATGCCTAGCAATATAGGTTTTTGTTTCCACTTTTTAATAGCTTTTAGTCTATGTCTTTTATCTTCACATTTGATAAAAATTATATTTTTATCCTAAGCAAATTATGATAATTCTGATAGGTTTGTATGTTGTGTTGTTGATTTAATTAGGTCATACTAAAGCATACATCTTTGATGTTGTACCACACTTAGCAGGAAATGCATGCAATCAGTGAGAGACCTGTCCACACTATCAATGATCAATTGGTATACTGTGTTCCATAGTTGGCAGACTCGCAGAAAACTCGCGAGTTTTTTGAGAAAAACTCACAAGTTTTTTCTCAGACGAGTTTTTCTAAGTTTTTTCGAAAAAATAGCGAGTTTTTGGCGAGTTTTTCAAAAAACTTGGCTATGGAGAACTTAAAGCTAAAAACGTCTTTTTTAATGTTTATTAAGCAATTTTTTAAGTTCCCGAGTTTTTCCGAGTTTTTGGCGAGTTTTTGGCGAGTTTTAAAAAACTGGCGAGTTTTTTGTTGGGGCGAGTTTTCCAACTATGCTGTGTTCTACACATGTATGCTTCATACTTCACTTTATTATGTGAAATTTCTGTGATATAATTTTTTTCCTAACTTTTTGTGGGTAACCAAATAGCTATGGGGGACAAATGATTTTCGTGTTATTCTCATCTTTAATGAGTAGTATTTTTTAATTTTTTTGGAGGTTTCTCTATGCATGGCCATGCTTTTTCATCAAAATTGTAATTGTGTTTTTTCCTTGGGAATTTGATTTATGTACACTTGTCAAACAAACAATTCTCCTAAAATAAAAGTGTTGATTGGTTGATATTTTTTAGGAGTTTGTTTTCCTAAAAATATGGCTCATGGTGACTACCATATTTGGGGGTGGAATAAGTTTTACTATTTGATTCTAGGGTCCTTAAGGTAGATAACAAGGAGAGTCTAAAAAAAGTAGTGTAATAGTTCCTTTTTTGAATTAATAGCTGTATGCTTAAATTCTTACTGGCTGTAACTAGGATTTTGATATACAATAGATACTTTTGAGTGTGTATGTTGAAATTCTTCCTTCCTCTATTTTGTAGTCTATTTTTTCTTGTTGCATATGTTGTGTAGTTTTGGTTACATACCACCTTTGAGATGCAACACAAGGTGAAGAGTCAACTCTGTAATGTCCCCGTTTTTAGCACTTCACTTTTCAGTGATTGATAGCCTATTCTCAGTGTGCTGTCAGCCAGTCAGTGGCAGAATTAGGGTTTCCGACTGCTTGATGGGTTCTCTTGAAGATTTAGGGTTTTGCTTGTTGGAGTTTGGGTGTTTGGATTCTGGATTCCTTTTGGGTTTTCAGAGAGCTTTGCAGAGGTATGACTTGCAACTGTGTCGGGCAACCTTTCCGAACTTACTATTTTTAGTAAGTTATGATGGCTATCTGGGAGTTTGGGATTTTGGATTCTTTCTGGGTTTTCAGAAGCTTCGCGGTGTATGTCATTTGTTCAACAACTTCATGAATTTACTATTTTTAGTAAATTCTATTTTTAGCATGGTCAGTCACACCAGCTCCGTCAACTTTCCTCTTCTGCAATTCATTGGGTAATTCTGATTTTTGGCTTAAGGGGTTCATTTTGGAGAAATAAGTATTTTAAAGACAATAATGTTTTATTTTATAAAATAACCCCTTGTCCTAGTAATATGACTTTAAGTTGTTTTAAAGAAGGGGACCTTGAGGGGTATTTTCTCATGAAGAAATATTTTTATATTTCTAAAGTCAAATTGCTCTTGAGGAAATTGGACGCCAACTTAAGGAGAGAAATATTTTATTTAAATGTTTTATTTTGCCTTCAAAAAGGGACGCCACTTTGGAGGGATAAGGAGTCAACTTCAAATTTGAAATGCTTTGACCTTGGTTTGGGCGCCCTTCTAGATGCTTTTGGAAGATTCTTCTCAAGTCTATAAAGGAGGCTTCTATTCTTCATTTGGCATCTTATTTTCTATCATACTGTTATGCTTTGAAATACTTTCAGAGTTACTTCGAGGGATGCATACCTCCTAGCCATTTCTCTTGGTTTCGTGCTTGAAAGATAGCACCTAGCTAAGGCTTCAGAGACTGCTTCTCATCCAGATTTGCAGACAGAGCATCAAGGTTGAAGATTTCAAGATTGGACAGTTCATTTGCTGATTTTAGCATGGCTGAAAGTAGTTTTAGCTTATAAGTCATTGTACAATTTTTGTTTGGTTCTGGGTACTTTACCTATGTCATTCTCACCCTAGGGCGCCCCTCTTTGGTGAGTTTCAGATTTTATTAGCAAGTCTTAGATTTTATCTTGTCAAATCGCCCTTTTGAGGGTTTTTTCATTGCTGGGTTGTCTTGGGATTCGTGCAAAAATAAATAACATTAGTTTGTTGTAGTTTCACAACTCTATCTTGGTCGCCATCATCTTAGGGTCATTATGCATCAAGTTTGAAGTCATTTGGTGAGGTATTGTGAGTTGTGTGAGCAATTTAGTGAGTTACGGAGTTGCTGGTTATGCATTTTCAGTCTATGTTCAGTCATATCAGATTGTTAGAGTTTGCTTTAGGAGTTGGGTTTGAGTCCTGGAGTCATATTGAGCATTGGAGATACATTAAACTTCATCGCAGCATTGATATATCACTAATTCAGTGTTCTTGGCAGGCAACTCTTCTTATTGTAAGGCTGTTACAGTAGTACTGTTCAGCCCTTTCTATTTCTTGCTAAGTTACATTGTATTCCCACGGCTGTGGAAGAGACTGGCCCTTGTTCAGTCTATTTGTATTGCATTTAGTATCTCCGCCATATGATAGCGCCTTGCCCACCTCGGGTTTGGAGTGCACATGCTTGGCGTTGAGTTCATTTTATGTATTGCATCATTTACAATAGATACTCCACCATATGGTAGCTCCATTCCCACCTTGGGTTGGAAAGCACATTCTTGGTGTAGAGTTTACTTTCAGCATTGTAATTCCTTCTAGTTGTACTGACGACCCTCTTGCCATATGACAGCATCTTTCTCATCTTGAGATTGAGTGCGCATTCTTGGCAAAGAGTTACTTGCAAATGCTGGTTTTGTTTTGGACTAACCCTAACGGGTGCTTCTTGCATTAGTGTGTTCATTGAAATAAATTGAAAAAATTGGTCCGGTTCATTACAAACTCCTAGGTATTGTAATCTACCAAAGTGTGGCCATCCTCCAACAGTTTGTTGACAAAAATCAACCTTTGGTGGTTTGGGGGAAAGCTCCCCTTATTGTGGACCTTGGCCTTAACATTTTCAATATTGTCAGAATTCTCAACTTCTAGGGTAATACTTTTGCTGGTGAGGGCTTTGACAAAGATCTACATATCTCCCCTTAGATAGAGCAAAAGGTGGAGTGTGGAGTCTTTTTGAATGTTTTATTTGGCTAAAGTGTGGCCGTCTTAAAGTTGTTTTCCAACAAAGATGATGCAATGCTTATTTGTGGGGATGCCCTACACTTGCAATCATTATATAATAAACTCTCAAAAACTACACCATATGCAACAAAAGCATGTAAACTAAAATAGAGGAAGGAAGAATTTGGACTCACACTCAAAACTATTTATTGTATATTGAAATCTTGGTTATGACCATAGAGTATTTAGGCATGTAGCCACTAATTTAGAGAAGGAGCAACTACAACTCTTTCTTGTAAAGACTCCCCTTGTCATCTCTCCTAAAGATTCTAAATCAGATAATAAAACTTGTTCCATCCCCAAACAAGGCAGTTATCACTAGTTCCAATTTTAGGAGTGCAAGCTCTCTCTTTCTCTCTCTATCTCTTCTTGGTAGGGTTATCTTTTTCACATGTGTCAAGGTACCAACAAAGAAATAAACAAACAAAATGGTAAGGGCATTTGTCACCAGGCATGTTTTCTCTTTATTTTGAAATTTAGTTTGAATCCCCTTATTTGTTATTTCATTCTACTTGTAATGATTGTTCTTCAATACCAATGAGGGATAGTTTGAGGCTTCTAGGAAGGAGAGATGAGGAATTGGATATTCTCAAGGCTCCTGCTATTTTTCAAAAGGTTGGCTCTTTGTTGATTTAGTTTTTTTCCTTCAAAACCCATGGTATTTTTAACTGTGTGGTTTATTCTAGTTGGAAGTGGGTAGATTGAATTATTGTCTTTGAAAAGGAAAATATTTTCTACAGATTTAGGGGAGTATGATATATTTTTCTTGTTTATATCTCTAATGTGCCTTTTATACCTGAAAATTATAATGCAAAATTAAATTGCTTATCTAAAATAAACACTATCTTGGAAATGCTCACTTGTTTGGAGTGGACTCCATGTTAGAGGAATAAATATATTTTTCAAAGATTTTGACAACAAGAACATTCCTTGAATATTTATGAGAGGAGGATTCCATGTGCATCTTGGCTAGGAAACTATAGAGATGGACATTAGGGGTTGGCGAGGTGAAAAATTTAGGAATCTTATAATTAGGTTTATCAAAGCCATAATTTAAAGCACCATTATTAGGTCATCAGGTCACTTATTTAGAATAGAATATGTGCTAGAGGAAAAGATAAATTTTCCAAAGTTCTTGTGGTAACAAGGACCAAGTGTATATTGGTTAAGGAAACTACAAAACGGTAATGTTCCCCTATTAGCCTAATTGTTATAATCCTTATTAGCCTGACTGTTATAATTATTGCGTCTGGATTAAATTCTATTTCTGTTTCTTTAGTTGAGGGGTCAGTAACCAACATACAATGGGAAATTAACAAATCACAATCACCAAACCAAGTCTCAGAGCATATATATATCTGATGCCAAATTAGCGGTTGTAGTGTCAAATTCACATTTACCAGCAATTTATCCTCAGATCATAACTGAACCTACACACATGAAGACTGATTTTTACTTACAAATGGTCTGTTTGCCTCTTAGGAGGTACAAGAAGTGCTCAGATATGAATATGGATGACTGTAGCTGACTGTAAACCCCAGTGCAATGCCCATATCTGAAATGAATGGCTACAGGATTCAGCAGCTATGTTCTGATTTGGGGTAGCAACAACATATATATGCACAGTAGCAGTTAGACTATGTTCTGATTTGGGGCAGCAAACACAAATATATGCACAGCAGCTGTTAGACTGTACTTCCTCTGCCCACGGAATGCCCTATGTGACAAATTTGTTCAATGATGGAAGATCTGAGTTATAAATCTTATGCCAACCATGCTTAATATCTCCTGGCAGCTGGATCTGGTGTAGGCGAATTGAATTTGTGAACAAATGAAGTGATGTCCCTTCTGCAATCTCGCTCTCTTATTGTGAAATACCCCCCTTGGCGCCGTTTTAAAATTGAGAGGTTTCCTTAAAACAATTGATGGATGGCTTCTTACCAGGCAGTTATTGAAATAATCTTGATTTCCTTTAGCACCTGTGCCTGAAATTGAAATAGTTCACCAATTATTAGCCCAATCTGCAAGCCCTGTTTGGATTTGCCTAGATAGAAGTAGGATTTTTGTCCTAACCTCAAAAGTGCAGTTGAGGGTTTTCGTCCTTCTTGCACAGCTCAATGAAAGTTCACCAAAATTATGTTCCGTCTTCCAAAAGAGTTTGCTGATAAACTTATACCAGCTGGGCAGAAAGGGTCTAAGGCCCCACAATTGGGTGCCAACTTTTAAATTTGAAAATTCCATATTATTTTATATTTTATATTTATTAATTTATTTAAATTTAATTCAATTATTATTATATCTTTTTATTATACAATATTAGTAATAAAAACACAGTTTTAAATTATAGCAATAGCAAGATTATTGTCTGTAAAAGGGACGTGACAAAAACTTAGGAGGGAATGGTACTATATAAATATACACTTTTTACTGTCAAAGAGGGTCAAAATGTTGGAGGTGCATGAGGAAGTCGTAAGGAATCAAAATTCAAAGCATATCATTATCAATCCTCTGCCCAAATAGTTTAGAGATGCTCCTGTATATTACAAACACTCTTGATGTTAACACATTGTAGAGCCTTTTTTGCCTTGATGGGAACCCTTTAGATGTCATTTGGCAACCACCTTTTGATAAATGAGTCATCGACTTACAATATGCTCAACATACATCCCCTTTTCTGCCTAGACATGAATGTATCATAAAAATTTGATTTGAGAGATGTCAGATGTTGTGTGGATGGTATTTCTAACAGACCCCCAAAACAAATGGGAAGTTTTAGCTGCTTTGTACTTACTACTATGCAATGATATGAGATTGGCTTGTTTCCAATAAAATTTTGGAGGACAATTTGATTCCTAAAGTTTAGAACAAAAGACCAAAGTGTAATATTCAAAGCAATTAGAAAAACAATAATATATATTTTGCAAGAGTACGAAGAACATTCACTATCAAATCTTCATTTTAATTCATGGAAACTGCAGCAAGCAGATCCCTAATGTCCCCGAGTTTCAGTAGATGATGCAAACAGACTCCAATGCAACCATCTTTTTGGAATACAACAGGCTTTTTACATATAATTTCTTTTTGTTCTTCAAAATGTCATAAAGCACCTTTATGAATTCCACAACTGATTATGAAGTCAACATTGAAGCCTCTACTTTTTTATTGTCTCTAATTTTTGGAATAAGCCTTTGGTATTTGGTTGTCCCTTGTAGCTCTTTTAGAATTGATAACAATGATCACAAGCTGTGTTTTCCTTTTGATTTCTACTATATGCTCATTTAAAGAGCCCATGGATGGTTCACCTTAAGTGTCTATCTAGTTCTTTTAAATTTCCCTCTTGGCAAGTTGGTGGTATGTGCCTAATTGCTGTCAGCAAGTTATACTGTCATTATTTTCCCTTTTTAGTGTTATGCTGATGTTCTTGAACATAATTCATACCTCATCGTAAGATCAAATCCAATTTATGGGTTTCAAGGTGTGATCCAAAGTGACAAATTTTTCACACATTTGTAACCAGCATTCTATCCAGAAATATTTTGTTGCAACTTAAATGCAAATATTGTCTCTTATTGTCTTCTTCTAATGCACTTTGACTTTCTGCTTATGGTTTTGTAATGTCCCCTTTTTTCATGAGCAATGGATTTTGGAGGAATTAGCCTATTCCTGATCCTCGTAGGCTAATGGAGCTTGATAAGAGGGTTGTTTGGCAGATACCCAGTTGATTGGTTGGCTCGTTTCGTGATTTATTCTTCATATGGAGGTGTTCTAATGATTTCTTAATATGTTTCTATTTTTAGAAACCTCATGTTATAAAGTAATGTTATGTTTGCACTTTATGTTATGAATAATTATTTTATTATAAAGTGCAAAATAATAATATAAAAATAAAATAATATTCCTTCTAGAAGGTGACTTGGGAAAGTTCTAGAAGGAGGCCGACCTATTGAGGAAAAAGAATAAATAGGCATTGAGGGCTCATTTCCTATCATCCAGATTTGTTGTTGTTGATGTTGATGTTTGTTGTTGATGTGCATTGTGGAGCCTAGGGTTTCTGCAGTAGTCACAATTGGCCATTGAGAACGAAAACTCTGAATTGGTGAGCAATTTTGAGGGTGTGAAATATCACTTGAATTATTACAGCTGGGAGGAAGTTACTTCAGACTTTCTATTTGAGCTTCATTGTAAAAACTTAGTGGCCTTTGGCCAAGTTTTTGTGTGTTTTGATTTGAGGAATTGTTGAAGACATTTTTGGTGATCAAAGTCTTCATCTTTTGGCTATGCTAGGGTTCGACTTGCAGCATTCTTCATTTCCAGACTTGCTGATATAATGTTTCAGTCACATAAGTCTGTATATTAGGGCCACGATTTTGCATGATATCGATTGCTATTTGCATTGGAGATTATAGCTATCATTTGGAGTTGGTTCATCATGCTTGGCATCAATTTTTCCTTGGTGAAGAAAGCAGATTATAGTGGTGAATAAATCTGCTATTAAAATTAGATATTACAGTCTTGAAGGGCGCCTTTGGTAGGTGCGATTTTGATTGTGGAGCTCACATTTGGCATCGACTTCATTCAAGGCTTGGTTCGCCCATTTCCTTGGATCTTGGAGATGATGTTTGGTGCTTGAGACGGAATTTATATGCTGCATATTATTTTATTTTCAAGATCAGACTAGAATAGGGGCGGCTGGCTTAGGGAGCTTGATTTGGCTTGGAAGAACACATTTTCAATTGGAGTTTGCTTGCTTTTTCATCTATTCACAAGGGCACTTCAACCCAACCAAGTTTCATTACATATAGTCCATCATTTCATTGTATAAGCATAACTTTTAGTTACAGCTGTAGGAGTGCATTTTCATACCAACATATCATATATTTGTAATTCTTGTAAATGCCAAGAGTCTTGGCTTATTGATGAGCATTGTATTGGATCATTGTGTTGTAATAAGAGATATTAATTTGCTGGTCATTTGTAATTCTATATCATTTGTAGTTAGCTTGTTAGTTTGCATACCAATTGTTTGTAGAAATACCAGTTGGCTGTAGGTGATCATTTTTCATGATTAGAACTCATATATGCATACAATATTGTCAAAATAAGTTGCACATTCATGTTAGGTCATTGTTTAGACAATTTAGAGTCATTTGTAAGCATTCTCATTGATGCTAATTGAAGAAAAGATCCATTAAAGCAAACTGAAATGTTATATCAGTCATATGACCCTTGTATGCAAAGTGTTTGATGTAATTTCGAAGGCCAAAAATCAGAAGTTTTCGATCAGATTTGAGCAGGGTCATTACAGGTTTCAAAGTATCATATGTACTACATACAATTTAGTAACTTGGACATTTACAACAATTTGATCTGGAATTTTTATTTTGCTTTCATTAGGGTGCAACACAGGAAGAGATTTGTGTTATACAATTGCATATTGACTAATTGAATGCCAGAGAGCTAACCCTTACTAACTTCTTCATTTTAGTTCACCTTACTGAATAATTTGGAGTGTTATCACTTGTGATTACATTTAAATGTGAATTTAGTATTCGTTTTCCTTGTTTTAGGCCTTGAATCTCTAAATCAAACATTGTCTTACTTGAGGTCACCGAAAATTATGTTTATGGGTTACTGATATGTTATTTAGGTTTGTTCATTTAATTTCCCTTTTATGTTTGTAATTGATGTGTTCTTTAATATTTTTTATTTGTGTTTTTTAATTAAATAATTTTTTTGTTAGTGACAGCTTTGTGGACTTGCGAGTCTGGAGACCCATTAGTCCAGGTGCTGGGCTTGGCATGTCTGTGAGTTGGTTCTTTGGTCACACCAAGTTTTCCTTGGATCCAGACTCATGAGTCCAAGCGGGCACATAGTCCCAAAGCTATGATTTATTAATCCTCAGGAAATTTAATTCCAATTTTTTTAATATTCATTTGAGCTCTAACTACTTTTTAAATTTTTTCTGCCTCAAAATAAACAGGGATTGATAGTCTGCTTTTATTTCAAGTAATATGTATTAGGTAAGCTCAAGCAATTTAATTCCAATTTTTTTCATGTTCACATCAGCTTTAACTACTTCTGACTCAAAATAAACAGAAATTGATGGTCTGCTTTTATTTCAAGTTTCAATATTCAAAATTCTGACTGCTGTTATACTTTTATTGTCAGAATTGTCAAGTGCATATTGGGCTTATTATACTTCATATAAGAAGGCTTTGAAGGTCAATTCTCTTTTGCAAAAGGATGGGGCTCCCTATCATTGGATATATGGTTTACATATGTGGTAGAAGAGAATACTGTAACCCATTAAATTTTTCATATTGAATATTGTTTACTTTCTAGAAACTGTCGTCTAATTATATATCATTGCTTTGCATTGCTATAAAGGAAAACCAGTTTTTGAATCTGACCAAACCAGCTGTTCATATATAGTCTCCTTGAATGCATAATCATTGGGAGATTTGATAGGACAAGTTAGAAAAGAATATTATAACCATTGGAATTTTTCATACAAAAGTGTTGATTGGTTGAGATTTTTTAGGAGTTTATTTTCCTAAAAATATGGCTCATGGTAACTACCATATTTGAGGGTGGAATAAGTTTTATTATTTGATTTTAGGGTCCTTAAGGTAGATGACAAGGAGAGTCTAAAAAAAGTGGTGTAATAGTTCCTTTTTTGAATCAATGGCTGTATGCTTAAATTCTTACTGGTTGTTACTAGGATTTTGATATACAATAGATAGTTTTGAGTATGTATGTTGAAATTCTTCCTTCCTCTATTTCGTAGTCTATTTTTGCTTGTTGCATATGTTGTGGAGTTTTGGTTACATACCACCTTTGAGATGCAACACAAGGTGAAGAGTCAACTACTAGGGATTGTAACCTACCAAAGTGTGGCCATCCTCCAACAGTTTGTTGACAAAAATCAACCTTTGGTGGTTTGGGGGAAAGCTCTCCTTATTGTGGACCTTGACCTTAACATTTTCAATATTGTCAGAATTGTCAACTTCTAGGGTAATACTTTTGCCGGTGAGGGGCTAGGGCTTTGATAAAGATCTGCATATCTCCCCTTAGATAGAGCACAAGGTGGAGTGTGGAGTCATTTTGAATGTTTTATTTGGCTAAAGTGTGGTCGTCTTGAAGTTGTTTTTCAACAAAGATGATCCAATGGTTGTTTGTGGGGATGCCCTACACTGGCAATCATTAAATAATAAACTCTCGAAAACTACACCATATGCAACAGAAACATGTAAACTAAAACAGAGGAAGGAAGAATTTGGACACACACTCAAAACCATAGTTTACATACTCGGAATCGGAGAGTACTCGGCAAGCCCAAAATTTTTGACTTGGGAAAAACCTGGCAAATACTCGGCAAATGTGTGTGGATATTTATGTATGTGTATACTCAAGACTGCACTGTCTACACATACATATCTATAAACATACACAGGATGCCAACTTTGCATGCATATACACACACAAACATGCCAAGTTTGTGGGTTTTTTGCGAGCTACTAGCGACTACTTGATAATCTGATTGGAGGAAATCCATCTGCATACTGTGCCCGAGAGTAAAAGCAGAAATTACTCGGCATGCAAATTATTTGGAGATTACTCGGCTACTCGGAGAGTATGTAAACTATGCTCAAAACTATCTATTGTATATCGAAATCGTGGTTATGACCATGGAGTATTTAGGCATGTAGCCACTAATTTAGAGAAGTAGCAACTACATCTCTTTCTTCTAAAGACTCCCCTTGTCATCTCTCCTAAAGATTCTAAATCAGATAATAAAATTTGTTCCACCCTCAAACAGGGCAGTTATCACTAGTTTCAATTTTAGGAGTGCAAGCTCTCTCTTTCTCTCTCTATCTCTTCTTGGTAGGGTTATCTTTTTCTTATATGTCAAGGTACTAACAAACAAAATGGCAAGGGCATTTGTAACCAGGCATGTTTTCACTTTTCTCTTTATTTTTGAATTTAATTTGAATCCCCTTATTTGTTGTTTCATTCTACTTGTAATGATTTTTCTTGAATATCAATGAGGGATAGTTTGAGGCTTCTAGGAAGGAGAGATGAGGAATTGGATATTCTCAAGGCTCCTACTATTTTTCAAAAGGTAGGCTTTTTGTTGATTTAGTTGTTTTCCTTCAAAACCCATGGCATTTTTAATTGTGTGGTTTATTCTAGTTGGAAGTGGGTAGATTGAATTATTGTCTTTGAAAATGAAAATATTTTCTAAAGATTTAGGGGAGTGTGATATTTTTTGTGTTTATATCTCTAATGTGCCTTTGATGTGTGAAAATTATAATGCAAAATTAAATTGCTTATCTAAAATAACTAAATAAGCACTATCTTGGAAATGCTCACTTGTTTGAAGTGGACTCCATGTTAGAGGAATAGATATATTTTTCAAAGATTTTGACAACAAGAAAATTTCTTGAATATTTATGAGAGGATTCCATGTGCATCTTGGCTAAGAAACTATAGGAATCATATAATTAGGTTTATCAAAGCCATAATTTAAAGCACTATTATTAGGTCATCAGGTCACTTATGTTAAATAGAATTTGTGCTAGAGGAATAGATAAATTTTCCAAAATTCTTGTGGTAACAAGGACCAAGTGTATATTGGTTAAGGAAACTACAAAATGGTGATGTTCCCCTATTAGCCTGATTTTTATAATCCTTATTAGCCTGACTGTTGTAATTATTGCTGTTGGATTAAATTCTATTTCTGTTTCTTTAGTTGTGGGGTCAGTAACCAATATACAATGGGAAAATTAACAAATCAGAATCACCAAACAAATTAGCGTTTGTTGTGACAAATTTACATTTACCAGCAATCTGTCCTCAGATCATAACTGAATCTACACACATGATGACTGACTTTTACTTACAAATGGTCTGTTTGCCTCTTAGGATGTACCAGAAGTGCTCAGATCTGAATATAGATGACTGTAAACCCCATTGCAATGCCCAGATCTGAAATGAATGGCTACAGGATTCAGCAGCTATGTTCTGATTTGGGGCAGCAACAACATATATATGCACAACAGCAGTTAGACTATGTTCTGATTTGGGGCAACAAACACAAATATATGCAGAGCAGCTGTTAGACTCTCCTTCCTCTGTCCACAGAATGCCCTAAGTGACGAATTTTGTCCAATTATGGAAGATCTGAGTTATAACTCTTATGCCAATTATGCCTAATATCTGCTGACAACTAGATCTGGTATAGGCGAATTGAATTTGTGAACAAAAGAATCGATGTCCCTTCTTTAGTCTTGTTCTCTTATTGTGAAATGCCCTCCTTGGCGCCGTTTTAAAATTGAGAGGTTTCCTTAAAACAATTGATGGATGGCTTGTTACAGGCAGTTCTTTAAATAATCCTGATTTCCTTTAGCACCCACACTTGAAAATGAAATGGTTCACCAATTATTAGCCCAATCTGCAAACCTTTTTTGGATTTTCCCAGAGAAAGGTAGGGTTTTCGTCCCAACCTCAAAAGTGCAGTTGAGGGTTTTTGTCCTAACCTCAAAAGTGCAGTTTGTTGAAGTTTATGATTGAACTCCATAGGACCCAAAATCACTTGCAACTGATTATCCTATCACAAAAGAAAGATCAAAACAACTGATTTGCTATTCAACCAAGAGAGAAAAGATTGAATCCAGAAAAGCATTGATATGCGCAATGTAATTTCAATGGTTCTGAATTAATTATTACAATGAATGTGCAAGCTTTATAAAAGCATGCAAAAGCAAACCCTAGACGAGGATTTGACTAGAAAGTGACAAGTTTTCTAATCTCGTGCAATGAGACAACTTGTCCTATATTTAATTGAAACTAATAATAAAAGAGCACTCCTAAGTTTAGCTTAAGTGAACTAAAGTAATAAGGGACTTAATAATTAATTAATGATTAATTAATTATCAAGTGATTATCCTTGCAACAACACCCCCCCTTAAGATCAACTTAGGGAGAAGCTAAAAACCTTGATGGTAGAATGCAAGGATGGATGCATGGATGGGACCCAAATACAAGTCCTGATGAGGTACCCATGTACAAAATAAATGAATCTCTCATGATTAGAGAAAAAGGAGAAAACCTCACGGAAAAAACTCCTCTCCAAGAGAGAAAAAGAACTGATTGCACTAGTGAAAGAAGGATAGAAGGACTCAATGTGACCCCCCAAGGATTGCTTCTGTCACACAAGTACAATAGATGTCCCCCCAATAGGAGAGAGAAAATGAGGATATGAATCCCCCCAATAAAGAAAGAGCTTCTGTGCCAATGATGAATGCCTAAAGACAAAATATAATCCATTGCCTGCAAACAACATTTCTCCCCTTAGGAAGAAACAGATCCATTGGTGATTGGAGAAGCCAATCCAAAAGAATGGGTGAATTTGGAATCCAAATCTAAATGATGTGTGCCTCTGAAAATTGCTCATGTTTCCACATGTCGGAAAGTGATGATGTCAATCCAAGATCATGTGAAGACTGATATAGAACAAGCTGCAAAGGCGATGAAGATGGTGGGCCAACAATGTTGATGTGGCTGTCAACAAAGAGGAGATGAATGTCCTCAAAGTAATCCTCCATATCTGCAATATAGGACTCCACAAACAAGGATGGTATGTTTGCAAGATATGAATCCCAAGTAGCTATGTTTGAAAGATGTATGTCCTGTTGCATTGAATCAATAGGGGCCAAAGATTTGGCGATGTCAAACTGATCAGGAACAACAGGAGATGCTGATGAAGTCTCAATCTGAAGAGTGGGAACATGAAGACAAGTCTCTGAACCATCGGAACATGCAAGACCTGTGATATACTCAAGCTCCTCTAAAGTATCGTAATCAAAGGGTATGGATTCTGCATCTGCAAGAGAGGTGAGACAATTTGTAGTAGGATCCTCTAGGTATGGAGAGATATGAGGGTCTCCATGGATCTCCCAAAGTCATGTCCAAAGTGTGTAGGGACATTCAATGTCCGATACAACACACATAGTGTCAAGATCAACACTAGAACATATAACCCCTACAATATGATCTCTGATGATGCCCCATGCTAATAAACTCCCTAGTGTGTTTGTTGTAGGTATGAGTCCATATAGATAAGGAAAAAGATCAAACCACTTGAGATGTGTCAGGATGCCATTTCGCCAAGACTCATAATTATCCTTGTCCAAGTTGATCACAAAAGGATGAACAAAAAACCCATGATACTCACTCAAATGAAAAAATCTGAGACTAGAAACCTTAGTACATATAAAGCAGATCAAATGATGCCATCTCACACAAACATATCCTTTCTAGGTGCCAAGACGTCTAAGTAATTAAGTAGAATGTGAAAACACAACAAACTGAATAAAATGTACCTAGGGAAGATTCTGGAAAAAGTGCATGGATAGATTTGGAGAGCTCCGATACCATGTTGAAGTTGATTATTGAATTCCACAACACCCATAAATCACCTGCAATTGATTATCCTATCACAAAAGAAAGATCAAAGTAACTGATTTGCTATGCAACCAAGAGAGAAAAGATTGAATTTAGAAGAGCAATGTATTAACTTGAATGGTTTTGAATTAATTATTACAATGAGTGTGCAAGCTTTATAAAAGCATACAAAAGCAAACCCTAGATGAGGATTTGACTAGATAGTGACAAGTGTTCTAATCTAATGCAATGAGACAACTAGTCCTATATTTAATTCAAACTAATAATAAAAAAACACTCCTAAGTTTCGTTTAAGTTAACTAAAGTAATAAGGGACTTAATAATTAATTAATTACAAGTGATTATCCTAATCACTACATACAATACCATTGAGGGTTTTCGTCCTTCTTGCACAGCTCAATGAAAGTTCACCAAATTTCTGTTCTGTCTTCAAAAAGACTTTGCTGATAAACTTATACCAGCTGGGCAGAAAGGGTCCAAGGCCCCAAAATTGGGTGCCAACTTTTGAATTTGAAAATTCCATATTATTTTATATTTTATATTAATAAATTAATTTAAATTTAATTTTATTATTATTATATATTTATATTATACAATATTAGTATTAAACAACACAGTTTAAATAATAACAATACCAAGATTATTGGTCGTAAAAGGGGCATGACAAAAACTTTTGAGAGAATGGTACTATATAAATATACACTTTCTACTGTTAAAGAGGATCAAAATGTTGGAGGTGCATGAGGAAGTCGCAAGGAATCAAAATTTAAAGCATATCATTATCAATCCTCTGGCCAAATAATTTATAGATGCTCCTGTATATTACCAACACCAGTGATGTTAACACATTGTAGAGCCTTTTTTGCCTTGATGGGAACCCTTTAGATGTCATTTGGCAACCACCATTTGATAAATGAGTTATTGACTTACAATATGCTCAACATACATCCCCTTTTCTGCCTAGACATGAATGTATCATAAAAATGTGATTTGAGAGATGTCAGATGCTGCGTGGATGGTATTTCTAACAGACCCCCAAAACAAATGGGAAGTTTTAGCAGCTTTGTACTTACTACTATGCAATGATATGAGATTGGCTTGTTTCCAATTAAATTTTGGAGGGCAATTTCATTCCTAAAGTTTAGAACAAAAGACCAAAGTGTAATATTAAAAGCAATTAGAAAAAAAATAATATATATTTTGCAAGAGTACTAAGAATATTCACTATCAAATCTTCATTGTAATTCATGGAAACTGCAGCAAGCAGATCCCTAATGTCCCCGAATTCCAGTAGATGATGCAAACAGACTCCAATGCAACCATCTTTGTGGAATACAACAGGCTTTTTACATATAATTTCTTTTTGATCTTCGAAATGTCATAAAGCACCTTTATGAATTCCACAACTGATTATGAAGTCAACATTGAAGCCTCTACTTTTTTATTGTCTCTGGTTTTTGGAATAAGCCTTTGGTATTTGGTTGTCCCTTGTAGCTCTTTTAGAATTGATAACAATGATCACAAGCTGTGTTTTCCTTTCAATTTCTACTATATGCTCATTTAAAGAGCCCATTGATGGTTCACTTTATTGTCTATACAGTTCTTTTAAAATTCCCTCTTGGCAAGTTGGTTGTATGTGCCTAATTGTTGTCAGCAAGTTATACTGTCATTATTTTCTTTCTTTAGTGTTTTGATCGTTTAAGACCTACTAATGCCATTTACCATCCATTACTTCATCTCAGAGTGCTGAGACTCATTCTTGGCAGAGACACAACAAATCATTTTTTGCTTCAAACTCTGATTTGACATCAAAGCTCAGCACAGATTCATGGTCATCAAAATAGCTTCAAATACACACATAAACAAATCAGCTAGATTTATCATACACATTAATTGACAACAAAATAAGTAGTTGATGTAATTGATCCGTAAATCTATAGACAATGAAATAAGTAACTGACTTTAAATATGTTAAAAGTGTCTGATATAATGGTCACCTTGGGGTTGATAGGCTGCAGAGCAGAAATTTGAAGTCATTATGCCTTGAATTCCAAAGTCTTCCCATAAAAAACATTTGTTTTCAGGGGTCAGTCTTGAATTCTAAGGTTGACATGCAAACTGAGAGAGTGTTACACCTATATAAGGTGATCTGAATAATTGGTGAATGATATGCCAAATTGAAACCAGTAATAAAAGAAATCCATATATAACTGATTAAGGGTCCATAAGAAAACTAAGGCTTTGCCATTCATCTTCCACTTTTTGCAAAGAACATGCTGCCCAACTATTTACAATATATGCATGAACATGTTCAGTATTATGTCTTTGTTGTATATGCAATATTTAACATTCTATCTGTAGTCATCAAAACATATATTTGATGTGTGTTCCATCCTCATCTTATGTCATCACTTATTTATTTGCTTCCCCAATGTAAAGTGCCTTGCCAAATCTGATCCAAGAACACTGATTTTCTGCCCTTGGAATTTTGACAAACACTTTGCTTGCAACACCCAACTTGCTGATAATAAGCTTCAGATTGCTTTGCTTTCTTTTGTCTTGATGCAATGATGAATAAATGCTTGTAAATATCTTCCAAGATGACTATGCAATTATCTAAAATGAAGATGCAACTCTTTATGTGTTTTCAAGTGCATATAAATGAATTTCTAAATGCAAATGCACACCTATAGCCAAGAGGAATTTTCACAAACACTTGGCATGAAAACTAACACAAAGTAATGCAATTACATGTATAAGACATTTTGTCAAATAAATGACCAGCAAACTCCTTATATGTAATGTCCCCATTTTTGGCGAGCATCAGAGTCCGTAAGAATTAGCCTATTATGCGACCTTCGTGTTGTACCCAAACCAAATTTTTTGCTTCATTAAGGCATTTTGCATTTTAAAGTCTAAACCTCGCTAAAATGTTGTAAAATACCGTTTTGGGCAATGTCAAGCATGGAGTTTTTGTCAATATTTGTCAGTCAAAGTCAGTTATATTGGTCAGAACCTGAAGCAGAGACTTAAAATGAAGATTCTCACGATGGAGGAGCATCTCACGACGACATTTCATATTGCAGACGGTCATTTCAATGATCGAGACAGAGTTTTCAGTGATCAAATCATGGAGATTTTTCAGAGGAAAAGCCTCAAAGTGCAAGTATAGCTCAGGGGCGCCCAGTTTTTTGGAGGTCAAGATCTTGTCTGAAGTGTTCAAGCATACAGTCAATCTCTTCAGAATCAGCCTGGCTATCCGTCGAGCTATCCAGCGAGGCGTTCCGAGACTCACAGCTCCGGCAAATCGCGACAGAAGTAAAAATCCCTAAATTTTAGGAGATGGAGAAATTTGTTCTTTTCAGGCAAAAGCGCGCCTCTAGCCTGAGGGCGCCCATTTCAAGGCAGGGGTAAATCTTGTCAGTTTCGTTGCCGAAGACATTCAATTTGTTCACAGCTAGTCTGCTTATCCGACGAGATATCAAGCATAGTCATCCGACTCTCAGAGTTCAGGCGGCAGTCGTCCGAAGAACAGCTTAAAATGGAGTTTTCACATTTCCGAGCTTCTCCGTTTATGCCCAGTGCAAGTACAAGCCAGGGGCGCTGGCCTAAAGGACCCCTCAGATGCCAGAATTTGCAGACGGAATCTTCACAACATCAGTAGTATACTAGCCTAGCTCCGCCAATGCATCATTGACATGCGATCCGGCGTTCACGGTGGTAGAGTGGCGGAAATTCTGCACTAACGCGTAATTTTGGTGGAACCAACAAATGGTTTTGATGTATTTTCATGGTCTTAAAAGCCGCGCCGGAGGCTGTCGGATGAGCCGCGTTGGCGTTCGAGAGTCTTCCACGACTATTGAGCGTAATTAATTTATCTTTCCAACGAGCATGGCCGTCAGCCTTCAGCATTTGGCAGTCGCTCGTGCGTGCGAGGTCTTTGGTGTCATATTACAAGGTAAAGATGTCCGAAAACGTCCAGAAAATGGCTAAGTCTGGGAGCGGTAAACATATTAAAAATACGCACTGGAGAATTTGAGGTCTTAGAAGCAGTTTTCTTGCCTCGATACCTCCGGTGACTTCTCTTAAGAGCCCTCCTGGCTGTCTGTTAAAACAGATAACGCCTGAATCGGGTCATCCCAGCTCCAGATATCAGCTGTCAAAGTAGGGTGTTTTAACGACGTTTGATTTTCGTTAAAATGTCCAAAGTGTAACCTTGAGCCAGGGGCGCTTTTCTTTTTAAGGCCCTTAACGGCTTGCGTACATGCGTGTAGCGATTATCCGGATCACGAATATCTTAGATAAATGTAGTGAGCTTCGTCTCATTATCCAGCGAGGGTTCTACACCGTTCACTTGGAAATCAATGACCGTTTAAAGATGTCGGATGGCGGTTTAGGAAATGGCCAAGTGCAGGGCAGTATTAAAACGAATTTAATCAAGTCGCCCTAATTTTTCCAAGGGGATGCTTGATGGATTTTTGCGGTTATTGTCTCCAATGAACATTTCTTCCTTGTTAATTAGGCTTTAGTTGATTATCTCAGTCGATCTACATCCGTTCATCCAGAATCAGTGTAGTTGGCCAGTCAGCAGCAGTCTTTGTCGGCTATAAAATAGGGATTTA
>VDFB02214499.1:28438-66913 GCA_007258455.2 Sequoia sempervirens
AATTTGAGTTGAACTATTGAAATATTAAAAGAATAAAAAGTTCGAATTTTTAATGATTCCCTATTATTGAGGAAATCGCACTTTTCAGTGTATTAAGCATTTTTCATTGGGAATCAAGCCATTATGTGATGATTGATTTTGGAAATCGATCAAGTTTGGTCTGAGCAAGAAGCTTTAGGGTTTCAGTCTCGAATTCCTTGGGGAACGAGCCATCTCCATTGGAAGCAGTTCAGAGGGTGTGAAATAACACCTGATTTATTGCCAGCACAGAGGTTTCTTCATCCAGAGGAAATCATTGAACTTCACAGATCATTCTATATTCAGAGGTTTTGCAAAGAGTTCTTTATCCGGAAGACATCTTGCAATCTAGGCGCATATATTCTTCATATCCAGAGATTCCATAAGAGGCCGTACATTTTAATTTGTTTGCTGTTGTACCTGGCCGTACCTTGCTGCAGGCCGTACTACCTTCTATTGAGCCGTACTTTTGCCTTGAGGAGAAACGCCTTCCATATTGGCATTATATCTTCATCACAGGAGGCGCCCACATATCTGGAGCAGTTGCATACATCTGACAGGAGGGAAAAGAAGAATTTGCTGCAGCCGTACCATCTCATTTATTGCTGCAATCTCCAGGTTTTCAAATAAAACCATTGCTTTTTATGTTGCATGTAACTGGGTATTTATTGTAATCATTCCAGAAGATTGAATAATAGTCAGGCATTGGTATTTGCTATAGATCCTGTAGTTTTCAGAGATATATTATTTTATTGGAATTTATTATCATTTACAAGCAAAATCGCAATTTCTTTATTTTATGCAAAAACCACAAAAACAATCAAAAAACCAAAAACCTTCAAAAAATCAGAAAAAGGTCAGATACAGAGAAAACAAAGAAACTAGGGTTTCTACAGTGGTATCAGAGCTAAATCCTGCCATCCTGAGGGTTTAGCAGTCTTATGCAGCCAGACTAGTTTGGGTCTCACAGGTATTACACACGCAGGCGTGCTCTGATTGATAGGCGAAGCTCAGATTCGGCAAACGGAAAATATGGCCACAGATCCGACATAACAAAGTAACCGGCGAAATGCAGATTCCACATAACCATGTACATCAGGACGATGCAGGTTTTGCATGCACTCTCAACCACGCCACAGCCCCACGCAAATAAATGTATTACGTAGCTAAGTACCGATATTTCATTGAGTCTCCGAGGAGACCGGTCACCACACATCGTGACGACGCATTGAGTGATGCAGATCACTCTGAGAGTTCCAGGACAGCTTCATGGACAGCAGATAGGCCTACTAGGCCTACATTTGTGAGACAGGAGCCCAATGAGGCTGTTGCAGGTGAGGAGCATGAGGGTTTGTTTGCTGGTACACTTAGGGTGGCGAACGACGAGTGGGAGTTAGTACCACCTGAGGCCAGAGAAAGGATTACCATGGACAGAACACCACAAGACAAAGAAGAAGAAGTGATTAGCATGTTTAAGAAGTATAGCGCTCTTCCTCAAAAAATTAAGAAGGAACTTCCTTTCATGAGTTACATGGATTTGCACCCGAGTCTTTGTCATAAGACAGAGTTTGCAAGGAAGAAATATCTCACTATAGCTCATGAGTTGTTTACACATGAAAAGGATAGAGAATCTACACATAAGGATGATACAACTCTTCATCAAAATGATTTGGTATCTTCAAATTCCTATGAAGTATGCAGAAATTTATGTGATGAATTTGATAGACGTGCTGATTTGATTCAAGAAAACACTAGCACAGCTTTGGGTAATGATTTACCTACATCGTCCTTGCAAGAGGTGACTCAAGAAGTTTCTACCATGGAGGCTACTTCTGATTTTTATGACAGCGATGATGAAACTTCGCGTGAGCATGAGACAACAGCGATTTCACATATGCAAAGTAATCCTATTGAGTTGTCACATGAAGAGACTCAAGAGTTGGGTACTAGTGATGCATTTGGAGTTGAGGATTCATGTCATGGTGAGTCTGATTTTCCAGATCAGACCTTTGAAAACAAGCCAGAAGATTCATATGTTGATAGGGAATCCCAGGATCGTGTTTCGGATAGGCGTACAGTTACTTTGAGAGTGGAAGTGTGTGAAGATACTGTCATACCAGCAACTTCTACCTTATCAGTTGAGTCATCCTTTGAGGTACAAAGCAGCAGTACCTTAGATGTTGAGGTGTGCATGGATGAAAGCACACATGATGCTGCTTATCATGAGGTGAGTGATGACGAATCAGCGTCATATCATAGTGCATATTGTGAACCGGAAAACTTGTATGGGGGTCATAAGCTACAAAATCCTCATCATTTGGTTGGGCAACTACAAGTGAATGACAATATGATTGCCACAACCCTTGAGCATTTTGATGTTGCTCGTCAGATGTTGGCCACCTACGGTTGGAGTACCCCTATGACAGATGAGCACGGTGATAGTGGTTTTTCCCTTGCAGAGATACATGCACTTCGAGAAGCAATTAGAATGATGAAACAAAACTACCTAAGACTACTTGCGGACAGGGATTTCCTTCTCGAGTGGGATTGCATTTGTTATGATGCATTGAAGGGGAAGGATGAGCAGATCGATGAGCTCACTCATGAGCTTGAGGTGACTATGGACTCATTGCAGAGCACCCAGTTGGCCCTTCAAGAGTCACAGTTACAGATTGAGAAGCTTACCGTGGCGTTGAGTTTGGCACAATCTTCACCATCTTTTGATATAGTTCAGATTTCCATGGCAGCGGTTGGTGAGGAGTATACACCTATGGTTCATAGCAGTGAGGGATATGTGGAGGATGTGGTTACATCCATCACGGTCACAGGTGCAGTTGATACAGATGGGATGAGTGCACTGGTTGAGAGTTGCAGTGAGCCACGCGTTGCACCAGGTTCTCTTGAGATTAGTCCCATGATAGGTGATGCAAGGCAGATCATTGATAGTTCCTGTGACATGGTTGTTGATCCACTAGAGAGTTGTGTGACAACCCTCGACACTTGTCCATGTTCACAGAAGATATCCAGAGTATCATCCAGTTGGGAGATTGGTTCTTATGTTGATTTGTTTCCCTCTCCTGGAAGCAACTCAATCATTTTATCCGATGCAGTCGATTATGATCGGCAGCTGGTTGAGCCAAGTCAGGAGTACAATTCAATTTATTATTCCAGGAATTTAGAGATGGATGATTCAGATCAGTATGAAGTGATTATGCAGTTTGTGAATAATCCATTATTTGAATTTGATGGTGGTTTGATCTATGATAACCCACTCTTCGAGTTGGAAGCTGATCGTACTCTTGATACTAGTTCTGGGTTGGGTGATAATCGTAGTGTTTGGGATTGTTCCAGTGCATCGAGATTCCAAACAAGGCTCATAGAGGAGTTTAATGGGGTGTACACGGTGAGGAGTGCTTATAGCTTTTTCTTTGATCCACCTGTACATGATTTGTATTCGATGCACAATTCTTGTGCACAGGGTGATTCTCTTGGTGCAGTCGAGGGGAGTAATTCATTACTGTGTGCAGAGTTACCATCTTCAAGGGATGGGATTGGCGGCTGCAAGTACTCGACTCAGTTGTTTGTGGGGAATTACTTGCAGGGACAGCAGTCAGTTATCCATCATGCTGATATGTATTTGATAGGGCTTGCTACTTCTATGTCGCAGATTTTTCATACGGGTTCATGGTTACAGGGCGACTATGGTGTTAGTAGGCATGATGGCTTGGTCAGTTATCACATCCATGAGGGTTTAGCAGAGGACAGGGAGAGATTTGGTGTAGCAGATGCTTCTAGAAGTTCGTCTCTGTACGACAGGCGGATGTGAATTCATATTGTATTGGGATCTCGGTGGTGACAGCTTTGGCACCGAGTATTGGATGGGTCCCATTGGGTTACTTCACTATTCTTAGCATGGTGAAGTTGGAGGCAGTAGAGCGCAGTGGCAGCCTGAGGATGACAGTCACGACAGACTTTCACTCTGGGTTTGGGATCCAGGGATAGCTTGCGCAGTTGAGTTTTTGATGATGCTACAGGAGACAGTTCGTGATGTGTGGGACATTTCACAGTTTTTCTTTTGGGCCTCCTGAGGATTGGAGTTTCTTTGCAGTGGAGATTGCTTGGGGACAAGCAATTTCAGGGAGGGCGGACTGTAATGTCCCCATTTTTGGCGAGCATCAGAGTCCGTAAGAATTAGCCTATTATGCGACCTTCGTAGGCTGATGGGATGGATAGAGGGTCTTGTTGGAGCTTGGCTCAGCTTCAATTGGTAGTATTTGATCAGTTGGCTTTCGTTCGGGCTCGTTCGGACGCTTCTAGCTTGAGTTGCTATTTTTAGCAGTATTCAGCACTCAGCGTGGGACCCCTGCTATTTTTAGCAGTATGGATTGATAGCATTCAAAATCACTTCCTCAGTCGACAGCTTTAGACGGCTCGAGCATCGGGTGAATATTGAGAGAAATATTAATATTTAATTGATTTAATTAAATATTAATTGTGGAAGCGTTATAATATAAAGTTATAATATTTTATTATAACTTAAGTGATTTGGTTGAAGGGGGTTGCCCATCATGAAAGGGGGCCAATTTTTAATTATATTTTATAATTAAAAATTTGAGTTGAACTATTGAAATATTAAAAGAATAAAAAGTTCGAATTTTTAATGATTCCCTATTATTGAGGAAATCACACTTTTCAATGTATTAAGCATTTTTCATTGGGAATCGAGCCATTATGTGATGATTGATTTTGGAAATTGATCAAGTTTGGTCTGAGCAAGAAGCTTTAGGGTTTTAGTCTCGAATTCCTTGGGGAACGAGCCATCTCCATTGGAAGCAGTTCATAGGGTGTGAAATAACCCCTGATTTATTGCCAGCACAGAGGTTTCTTCATCCAGAGGAAATCATTGAACTTCACAGATCATTCTATATTCAGAGGTTTTGCAGAGAGTTCTTTATCCGGAAGACATCTTGCAATCTAGGCGCATATATTCTTCATATCCAGAGATTCCAGAAGAGGCCGTACATTTTAATTTGTTTGCTGCTGTACCTGGCCGTACCTTGCTGCAGGCCGTACTACCTTCTATTGAGCCGTACTTTTGCTTGAGGAGAAACGCCTTCCATATTGGCATTATATCTTCATCACAGGAGGCGCCCACATATCTGGAGCAGTTTGCATACATCTGACAGGAGGGAAAAGAAGAATTTGCTGCAGCCGTACCATCTCATTTATTGCTGCAATCTCCAGGTTTTCAAATAAAACCATTGCTTTTTATGTTGCATGTAACTGGGTATTTATTGTAATCATTCCAGAAGATTGAATAATAGTCAGGCATTGGTATTTGCTATAGATCCTGTAGTTTTTCAGAGATATATTATTTTATTGGAATTTATTATCATTTACAAGCAAAATCGCAATTTCTTTATTTTATGCAAAAACCACAAAAACAATCAAAAAACCAAAAACCTTCAAAAAATCAGAAAAAGGTCAGATACAGAGAAAACAGAGAAACTAGGATTTCTACATTATATCTCCAATATGATATTGCAATGAAATATAAGTGATTACAAGCTGTAGATGAAGTGCAATCAGAGTTATTACAATATAGATATGACTGAAACTATCAATGCCAACTACCATACTCATGATAGCCTTACATATGCAATTTGATTGTTCATAATATGACTGTAATTACATTGTCGTGATGTTGATTATACCAGCAAATGATCCCTAATGTAAATGAGACACTAAATGCAAAATAACTTCAGAAATGAAGAACCTGGTTTTGTAGCAGCACCCACAAATAAGCTCGTTTCTCTTTGATGAAGCTGAATTTTTCTTTCAAGAAGGTGTGTCAACCCTTCTCTATGCCCAACAATGCCACACAAATTTTATTGGAATTTATTGTGCCTCCAAAACTAAAATCGCCCCCCTGCCAAGAGGTTGCCCTTGGTTTGCCTGGCAACTTTTTAGAAAAATAAATACAGCAGTATTGGCTTCCAAAATTGTTATAGAAATGATTGTCATCGCAAGAGAAAGTGATCCCTCCAATACCCACAAAGAGATGAAGCTTTAATGAAGAGTAATGAATGAAAATGCTAATCCTTCCATGGCTGGTCTGCAGATTGAAGCAAAATTACAGACCTCAAAATATCTCATAAATCTCTCCAAAAATGACCTCCAATGATTGCAATAAGTCCAATGAGAAAAACTGAAGTATCTTCCTCCACTATCCAACTAGGGTTGGTGTTTGCACAACCGAAATTGGCACTTAACCAGCTAGGTTTGGTCTTTCACAAACGAAGACTGGAAAACAATAAGCTAAGCATTCAGCTTCAGCAGTGTAGTAGAAAAGTGTTTGCAACTCAAGATGTCCAAATGCATAGCCCAAACCTCTTTTTATACTTTTTCAACCTCATCACCAAGAGACTTCTAGAAGATTCTAGAAATATTCCTTAAGTGACTTTATTACTTTATTATTTTATTATTAAGTCACTTAAGTCACTTTTTATTATTAAATTAATTAAATAATAAGTTATCCCTTTTGATATTTTATTTTATGGGAATAATTTAATAAATAATTAATTTAATAACATCTCTTGATTTAATTAAATCATCAATTAAGCTATCCTCATAAATTATCAATAATTTGGACAACTTAATTAAATAATTTAATTAAATCACCATACCTCCAATTCGGGGACATGACACCCAAACATTGTTCCTAATAAGCAATGTCTCAATTTCTTATTATTATTTTCTCATCAGAAAGCTTTTGCCTCACTAGACTGTGCTTAGAACTTAAGAGTTGATTGCACTTAATGAAGAGACTATTAAAAACATCAACCTTCTGCAGTCCATCAAATTGCAGCAAAATATTTCTGAATTAAAATCACATAGAAAGTTGTGAAAATGCTGATGTTCTTGAACACAATTTATGCCCCATCGTTAGATCAAATCCAACTTATGGGTTTCAAGGTGTGATCCAAAGTGACAAATTTTGCACACATTTGTAACCAGCATTCTATCCAGAAATATTTTGTTGCAACTTAAATGCAAATATTTTCCCTTATTGTCTTCTTCTAATGAACTTTGCCTTTCTGCTTATGGTTTCGAAGTATCATATGTACCACATACAAATTAGTAACTCGGAAATTTACAACAATTTGATCTGCCATCTTTATTTTGCTTTCATTAGGGTGCAACACAGGAAGACATTTGTGTTATACAATTGCATATTGACTACTTGAAGGCTAGAGAGCTAACCCTTAATAACTTCATTTTACTTCATCTAACTGAATAATTTGGAGTGTTATCAATTATGATTGCATTTAAATGTGATTTTAGTATTCATTTCCCTTGTTTTGGCCTTGAAACTCTAAATCAAAAGTTGTCTCACTTGAGGTCACCGAAAATAATGTTTATTGGTAACCGATATGTTGTTTAGGTTTGTTCATTTAATTTTCCTTTTACATTTGTAATTGATGTGTTCTTTAATATTTTTTATTTTTGCTTTTTTATTAAATAATTCTTTTTGTTGGGGCCAGCTCTGTGGAATTGCGAGTCTGGAGACCCGCGAGTACAGGTGCTGGACTTGGCAAGTCTGGGAGTTGGTTCTTTGGTCACACCAAATTTGTCTTGGATCCAGACTCATGAGTCCAAGCAGGCACATAGTCCCAAAGCTATGATTTATTAATCGTCAGGGAATTTAATTCCAAATTTTTTAATATTCGTTTGAGCTCTAACTAATTTTTAAGTTTTTTATGCCTCAAAATAAACAGGGATTGATGGTCTGCTTTTATTTCAAGTAATTTGTATTAGGTAAGCTCAAGCAATTTAATTCAATTTTTTTTTATATTCACTTCAGCTTTAACTACTTTTTCTGAATCAAAATAAACAGAATTTGATGGTCTGCTTTTATCTGGAAGTTTAAATATTAAAATTCTGACTGCTGTTATACTTTTGTTGTCAGAATTGTCAAGTGCATATTGGGCTTATTATAATTCGTATGAGAATGCTTTGAAGGTCAATTCTCTTTTGCAAAAGAATGGGGCTCCCTATCATTGGATATATGGTTTACATATGCGGTAGACAAGAATACTATAACCCATTGAATTTTTCATATTGAATATTGGATATTGATTACTTTCTAGAAACTGTCGTCTAATTATATATCATTGCTTTGCATTGCTATAAAGGAAAACAAGAGTTTGAATCTGACCAAACCTGTTGTTCAGATATAGTCTCCTTGCATGCATAATCATTGGGAGATTTGACAGGACAAGTTAGAAAAGAATATTATAACCATTGGATTTTTTCATAGAAAAGTGTTGATTGGTTGAGATTTTTTAGGAGTTTGTTTTCCTAAAAATATGGCTTATGGTAACTATCATATTTGGGGGTGGAATAAGTTTTATTATTTGATTTTAGGGTCCTTAAGGTAGATGACAAGGAGAATCTAAAAAAGTGGTGTAATAGTTCCATTTTAATTAATGGCTGTATGCTTAAATTCTTACTGATTGTAACTAGGATTTTGATATACAATAGATAGTTTTGAGTATGTAAGTTTAAATTCTTCCTTCCTCTATTTCGTAGTCTATGTTTTCTTGTTGCACATGTTGTGTAGTTTTGGTTACATACCACCTTTGAGATGCAACGCAATGTGAAGAGTCAACTACTAGGTATTGTAATCTACCACGGTGTGGCCATCCTCCAGTATGTTTACAAAAATCAACCTTTGGTGGTTTGGGGAAAAGCTTTCCTTATTGTGGACCTTGGCCTTAACATTTTCAATATTGCCAGAATTGTAAACTTCTAGGGTAATACTTTTGCCGGTGAGGGCTTTGACAAAGATGTTTATATCTCCCCTTAGATAGAGCACAAGGTGGAGTGTGGAGTCTTTTTGAATGTTTTAATTGGTTAAAGAATGGTCATCTTGAAGTTGTTTTCCGACAAAGATGATCCAATGCTTGTTTGTGGGGATGCCCTACACTTGCAATCATTATATAATAAACTCTCAAAAACTACACCATATGCAACAAAAACATGTAAACTAAAATAGAGGAAGGAAGAATTTGGAAACACACTCAATACTATCTATTGTATATTGAAATCCTAGTTATGACCATAGAGTATTTAGGCATGTAGCCACTAATTTAGAGGAGCAACTATAACTCTTCCTTTTGAAGACTCCCCTTGTCATCTCTCCTAAAGATTCTAAATCAGATAATAAAACTTGTTCCACCCCCAAACAGGGCAGTTATCACTGGTTTCAATTTTAGGAGTGCAAGCTCTCTCTTCTTTCTCTCTCTCTTCTTGGTAGGGTTATCTTTTTCATGTGTCAAGGTACTAACAAACAAAATTGCAAGGGCATTTGTAACCAGGCATGCTTTCTCTTTATTTTGAAATTTAGTTTGAATTCCCTTATTTTTTGTTTCATTCTACTTGTAATGATTGTTCTTCAATAACAATGAGGGATAGTTTGAGGCTTCTAGGAAGGAGAGATGAAGAATTGGATATTCTCAAGGCTCCTACTATTTTTCAAGAGTTAGGCTCTTTGTTGATGTAGTTTTTTTCCTTGAAAATTCATTATTTTTAACTGTGTGGTTTATTCTAGTTGGAAGTGGGTAGATTGAATTATCGTCTTTGAAAAGGAAAATATTTTCTATAGATTTAGGGGAGTATGATATATTTTTCTTGTTTATATCTCTAATGTGCTTTTGATGCCTGGAAATTATAACACAAAATTAAATTGCTTATCTTAAAGTTAGCACTATCTTGGAAATGCTCAGTTGTTTGGAGTGGACTCCATGTTAGAGGAATAGATATATTTTTTAAAGATTTTGACAACATGAACATTCCTTGAATATTTATGAGAGGAGGATTCCATGTGCATGTTGGCTAAGAAACTATAGAGATGGAAATTAGGGGTTAGGGATGTGAAAAATTTAGGAATCATATAATTAGGTTTATCAGAGCCATAATTTAAAGCACCATTATTAGGTTGTCAGGTCATTTATTTAGAATAGAATTTGTGCTAGAGGAATAGATAAATTTTCCAAAGTTCTTGTGGTAACAAGGACCAAGTGTATATTGGTTAAGGAAATTCCAAAACGGTAATGTTCCCCTATTAGCCTAATTGTTATAATCCCTATTAGCTTGTCTGTTATAGTTATTGCTGCTGGATTAAATTCTATTTCTGTTTCTTTAGTTGAGGGGTCAGTAACCAACACACAATGGGAAATTTGAAAAATCACAATCAAACAAATTAGCGTTTGTAGTCTCAAATTTACATTTACCAGCAATCTGTCCTCAGATGATAACTGAACCTACACGCATGAAGACTGATTTTTATTTACAAATGGTGTGTTTGCCTCTTAGAAGGTACAAGAAGTGCTCAGATCTGAATATAGATGACTGTGGCTGACTGTAAACCCCAGTGCAATGCCAGATCTGAAATGGATGGCTACAGGCTTCAGCAACTATCATCTGATTTTGGGCAGCAACAACATATATATGCACAGTAGCAGTTGGACCGTGTTCTGATTTGGGGCAGCAAACACAAATATATGCACAGCAGCTGTTAGAGTCTCCTTCCTCTGCCCACGGAATGCCCCAAGTGATGAATTTGTCCAATGATGGATGATCTATGTTATAACTCTTATGCCAACCATGCCTACTATCTCATGACTGCTGGATCTGGTATTGGTGAATTGAATTTGTGAACAAATGAAGCAATGTCCCTTCTGCAGTCTAGCTCTCTTATTGTGTTATGCCTCCCTTGGCGCCGTTCTAAAATTGAGAGGTTTCCTTAAAACAATCGACAGATGGCTTCTTACCAGGAAGTTCTTGAAATAAGCTTGATTTCCTTTAGCATGTGTACCTGAAATTGAAATGGTTCACCAATTATTAGCCCAATCTGCAAACCCTGTTTGGATTTTCCTATATAGAGGTAGGGTTTTCGTCCTAACCCCGAAAGTGCAGTTGAGGGTTTTCGTCCTTCTTGCACAGCTCAATGAAAGTTCATCAATGTTCTGTTCTGCCTTCCAAAAGAGTTTGCTGATAAACTTATACCAGCTGGGCGGAAAGGTTCCAAGGCCCCAAAATTGGGTGCCAACTTTTAAATTTGAAATTTCATATTATTTTATAATTTATATTAATTAATTAATTTAAATTAATTTTATTATTATTATATATTTATAATATACAATATTACTCTTAAAAAACACAGTTTTAAGTAATAACAGGAGGAAGATTATTGGTCGTAAAAGTGACATGACAAAAACTTAAGAGGGAATAGTACTATATAAATATACACTTTTTACTGTCAAAGAGGGTCAAAATGTTGGAGGTGAATGAGGAAGCCGCCAGGAATCAAAATTCAAAGCATATCATTATCAATCCTTTGAGAAAATAATTTAGAGATGCTCCTGTATAGTACAAACACTTGTGATGTTCACACATTGTAGATCCTTTTTTGCCTTGATGGGAACCCTTAAAATGTCATTTGGCAACCACCTTTTGATAAATGAGATATTGACTTACAATATGCTCAACATACATCCCCTTTTCTGCCTAGACATGAATGTATCATAAAAATGTGATTTGAGAGATGCCAGATGTTGTGTGGATGGTATTTCTAACAGACCCCCAAAACAAATGGGTAGTGTTAGGTTGTTTGTACTTACTACTATGCAATGATATGAGATTGGCTTGTTTCCAATAAAATTTTGGAGGACAATTTGATTCCTAAAGTTTAGAACAAAAGACCAAAGTGTAATATTCAAAGAAATTAGAAAAACAATAATATGTATTTTGCAAGAGTACTAAGAACATTCACTATGAAATCATCATTGTAATTCATGGAAACTGCAGCAAGCAGATCCCTAATGTCCCTGAGTTTCAGTAGATGATGCAAACAGACTCCAATATAACCATCTTTGTGGAATACATAAGGTTTTTTACATATAATTTTTTTTGTTAATCAAAATGTCATAAAGAACCTTTATGAATTCCACAACTGATTCTGAAATCAACATTGAAGCCTCTACAATTTTATTGCCTCTAGTTTTTGGAATAATTCTTTTGTATTTGGTTGTCCTTTGTAGCTCTTTCAAAATTGATAAGAATGATCACAAGCTGTGTTTTCCTTTCGATATCTACTATATGCACTCATTTAAAGAGCCCATTGATGGTTCACTTTAGTGTCTATGTAGTTCTTTTAAAATTCGCTCTTGGCAAGTTGGTAGTATGTGCCTAATGGCTGTCAGCAAGTTATACTGTCATTATTTTCCCTCTTTAGTGTTTTGATCATTTGATAAGACCTACTGATGCCATTTACCATCCATTACTTTATCTCATAGTGCTGAGACTCGTTCTTGGCAGGGACACAACAAATCATTTTTTGCTTCAAACTCTGATTTGACATCAAAGCTCAGCACAGATTCATAATCACTGAAAATAGCAAATTTTTAGGGAAGATGTAATTATATTGCATCTCATATCAAAATAGCTTCAAATACACACATAAATGAATCAGCTAGATTTATCATACACATTTATAGACAACAAAATGAGTAGTTGATATAATTGATCCGTAAATCTGTAGACAATGAAATAAGTAACTGACCTTTACATATGTAAAAAATGTCTGATATACAGGTCTCCTTGGGGTTGATAGGCTGCAGAGCAGAAATCTGAAGTCATTAAGCCTTGAATTACAAAGTCTTTCCCATAAAAAGCACTTGTTTTCAGGAGTCAGTCTTGAATTCTAAGGCTGACATGCAAACTGAGAGAATGTTAGCACCTATATAAGGTGATCTGAATCATTGGTCAATGATATGCCAAATTGAAATCGGTAATAAAAGAAACTCATATATAACTCATTAAGGGTCCAAAAGGAAACTAAGGCTTTGCCATTCATTATCCACTTTTTTTGCAAAGAACATGCTGCCCAACTATTTACAATGTGCACAATCATGTTCAGTATTATGTCTTTGTTGTATATGCAATATTTAACATTCTATCTGTAGTAATCGAAACATATATTTGATGTGCCTTCCATCCTCATCTTATGTCATCACTTACTCATTTATTTGCTTCCCCAAACATTGTCCCTAATAAGCAATGTCTCATTTTCTTATTATTATTTTCTCATCAGAAAGCTTTTGCCTCACTAGACTGTGCTTAGAACTTAAGAGTTGATTGCACTTAATGAAGACAATATTAAAAACATCAACCTTCTGCAGTCCATCAAATTGCAACAAGATATTTCTGAATAAAAATCACAAAGAAAGTAATGAAAATGCTGATGTTCTTGAACACAATTTATGCCTCATCGTTAGATCAAATCCAACTTATGGGTTTCAAGGTGTGATCCAAAGTGACAAATTTTTCACACATTTGTAACCAGCATTCTATTCAGAAATATTTTGTTGCAACTTAAATGCAAATCTTTTCCCTTATTGTCTTCTTCTAATGCACTTTTCCTTTCCGCTTCTGGTTTCGAAGTATCATATGTACTACATACAATTTAGTAACTCGGAAATTTACAACAATTTGATCTGCCATCTTTATTTTGCTTTCATTAGGGTGCAACACAGGAAGACATTTGTGTTATACAATTGCATATTGACTACTTGAAGGCCAGAGAGCTAACCCTTACAAATTTTTTCACACATTTGTAACCAGCATTCTATTCAAAAATATTTTGTTGCAACTTAAATGTAAATATTTTCCCTTATTGTCTTCTTCTAATGCACTTTTCCTTTCTGCTTATGGTTTCGAAGTATCATATGTACTACATACAATTTAGTAACTTGGAAATTTTGTGATGAGCCCTGCTGGCTCTTAGCTCAAAACCCTTATTTTCTTAAGTCTTTACATGTTTTTTTAGTTTTTAGAGAATTCTTAATAGACAGAAGAGAAGGGGCGCAGCATATTTTTGCTTGTAATTTGAAATATAAAGCAAAAACTCACAAAATGGAAATGCAGAAGTTGTTATTATACTGAAACAATTAGATTATGAATAACAGACATACCCGAAAGTCTCCAGTTATTTTATATAAAGAAGTTGCCAGATCTACAGCTGGAAATGGTGAAAACAAGCATATAGGTACGCCAAATCTCCAGATCTCATTTCTCCTGCTCAGAAACTGGACACAATGCTCTAGAAATACTGGGCGCCCATGATGGAAGACCAAAACCAAGCCAAAGGGAGGCGTTTCAACTTATTTCTTCACACGCCTCTTTCAAGGCACAATTCCCAATGAAGGCCGTACGACCAAGAAAAGAAGAGGTAGAATCTCTGATGGAAGTCTCTGAAGCTGTGGAAGGATGCACCACCAGAAGGAAACCCTCAGTTATTTCAAACAACAAACAATCTCAGTAAAACAATCTCTGTATGAATCTGTAGAACCTCTGGCTGAAGCTCTCAACATGCACTGATTCGACTGATATTCCACAATCTCAAGAGTGCTCACACTGAAGAGGTATCGTTCTTCAATGGCAGTTTGTTCAAACCCTGATCACAGGAGAATGCACAGGCAAAATGCTCAAGGCAAAGAGAAATGGTCAAAAGATGAGTTTCTTTTGCCAGGGAAATGCTTTATACCTAATTGGCACGCATTTCAAGAAAGTACGGCCTTTTGCATCATTTAAATCTTTTAATTTTTAATTAATTCTTCTCCATAGTTTAAGACTTAATTCTTTGAGCGCACTTTTAATATTTTAAATCATTAAAATATTAAATCCCTTTTTTGAACACTTTCTAAGTGATATAAAATATTATTAAAGCCAATGTAACTTTAATAAAACATTAAGTTAAATAATTAACTTAATCACTTAAAATACCATAACTCGCTCAAAACTCAGAGTATTCCCGTGCCGTCAGAAGCTGTGGACTCCTGAAATGCTAACGCTCGCTGTGAACTAGTCACTGGGCTCTTGAACTGAGAACGACAAAACTCATCAAATAATGCCACTGACTCTCTATCCCAACCTGTTAGCCTACGAGAGTCTGAGAAATAGGCTAACCACCATCCAACATGATCATGCCGAAAAAGGGGACATTACAAATTTACAACAATTTGATCTGGCATGTTTATTTTGCTTTCATTAGGGTGCAACACAGGAAGACATTTGTGTTATACAATTGCATATTGACTACTTGAATGGCAGAGAGCTAACCCTTACTAACTTCTTCATTTTACTTCACCTCACTGAATAATTTGGAGTGTTATCATTATGATTACATTTAAATGTGATTTTAGTATTCATTTTCCTTGAAACTCTAAATAAAAAGTTGTCTCACTTGAGGTTACTGAAAATAATGTTTATGGGTTACTGATATGTTGTTTAGTTTTGCTCACATTTAGTTGCCATTTTACGTTTGTAATTGATGTGTTCTTTAATATTTAATATTTTTGTTTGTTAATTAAATTAGTTTTTTTTGTTCGGGCCAGCTCTGTGGAATTGCAAGTCTGGAGATCCGCGAGTACTGGTGCTGGACTTGGCAAGTCTGGGAGTTGTTTCTTTGGTCGCACCAAGTTTTCCTTGGATCCAGACTCATGATTCTAAGTAGGCATATAGTCCCAAAGCTATGATTTATTAATCCTCGGGAAATTTAATTCCAATTTTTTTAATATTCATCTTTGCTCTAACTACTTTTTTCTGCCTCAAAATAAACAGGGATTGATGGTCTGCTTTTATTTCAAGTAATATGTATTAGGTAAGCTCAAGCAAATTAATTCAATTTTTTTTTTATATTCACTTCAGGTTTAACTACTTTTTCTGACTCAACTAAACAGAATTTGATGGTTTGCTTATATTTCAAGTTTAAATATTAAAAATTCTGACTTCTGTTATACTTTGGTTGTCAGAATTGTCAAGTGCATATTGGGCTTATTATACTTCATATAAGAAGGCTTTGAAGGTCAATTCTCTTTTGCAAAAGGATGGGGCTCCTTATCATTGGATGTATGGTTTACATATGCGGTATAAAAGAATACTGTTACCCATTGAATTTTTCATATTGAATATTAGATATTGATTACTTTCTAGAAACTGTCGTCTAATTATATATCATTGCTTTGCATTGCTATAAAGGAAAACAGTTTTGAATCTGACCAAACCAGTTGTTCAGATATAGTCTCCTTGAATGCATAATCATTGGGAGATTTGATAGCACAAGTTAGAAAAGAATATTATAACCATTGGATTTTTTCATAGAAAAGTGTTGATTGGTTGAGATTTTTTAGGAGTTTGTTTTCCTAAAAATATGGCTCTTGGTAACTACAATATTTGGGGGTGGAATAAGTTTTATTATTTGATTCTAGGTTCCTTAAGGTAGATGACAAGGAGAGTCTAAAAAAAGTGTTGTAATAGTTCCTTTTTTGAATTAATGGCTGTATTCTTAAATTCTCACTGGTTGTAACTAGGATTTTGATATACAATAGATAGTTTTTAAGTATGTATGTTGAAATTCTCCCTTCCTCTATTTCGTAGTCTATTTTTTCTTGTTGCATATGTTGTGTAGTTTTGTTTACATACCACCTTTGAGATGCAACACAAGGTGAAGAGTCAACTACTAGGTATTGTAATCTACCAAAGTGTGGCCATCCTCCTATAGTATGTTGTCAAAAATCAACCTTTGGTGGTTTGGGGGAAAGCTCTCCTTATTGTGGACCTTGGCCTTAACATTTTCAATATTGTCAGAATTGTCAACTTCTAGGGTAATAGTTTTGCCGATCAGGGCTTTGAAAAAGATCTACATATCTCCTCTTAGATAGAGCACAAGGTGGAGTGTGGAGTCTTTTTGATGTTTTATTTTACTAAAGTGTGGTTGTCTTGAAGTTGTTTTCTGACAAAGATGATCCAATGCTTGTTCGTGGAGATGTCCTACATTTGCATTCATTATATAATAAACTCTCAAAAACTTCACCATATGCAACAAAAACATGTAAAGTAAAATAAAGGAAGAATTTGGACACACACTCAAAACTATCTATTGTATATTGAAATCCTGGTTATGAACATAGAGTATTTAGGCATGTAGCTACTAATTTAGAGAAGGACCAACTACAACTTGTTGCACCCAAACCAAATTTTTTGCTTCATCAAGGCATTTTGCATAAAGTAGTCTAAACCTTGCTAAAATGATGTAAAATACACTTTTTGGGCAATATCAAGCATGGAGTTATGTTAATGTTTTGTCAGTCAAAGGCAGTATCCATTAATCAGAACCTGAATTAGAGACTTAGAGCGAAGCATTTCACGGTGGAGGAGCATTTCACGACGACACTTATACTTTTAAATGGTCATTTCAGTGGCTATGATGATGATTTCAATGGTCAATTTTTGAAGATTTCTCAAGGAAAAGCAAAATTGCGCCCTTGTAACCCAGGGGCGCCCTTCTTTTTGAAGGCCTAAATTTTGTGGCACATGCTCATGAATACAGTCAATCTCTTCAGAATTAGTTTGCCTATCCGATGAGCTATCCTGCAAGGCTATCCAAGACTTGTAACTCCGGTAACGGGCGACAAAAGTTGAAGATTCTATAAGTTGCAGTATGCAGAAGCTTGTCTTTTTCCAGCTTTTGCGCCCTTGTAGCTCAAGGGCGCACCTCTTTAAGGGGGGTTAGATCTTGGTATTCCTGATGGTTGATGCAGTCAATCTCTTCACGACTAGTCTGCCTGTCCGACGAACTATCGAGTGCAGTCATCCGAGTCCTAGAGCTCCGACAGTCAACGTTAGAAGATGAGCTTATGAGGAGACTTCATATCACAGAGCTTCCTCAAATGGTGTAATTGCGCCCCTATAGCTCAGGGGCGCCCTTCAAAATGACTTTTGAGATGATTGAAGTTGTTGACGAGGTCTTCCTGACATCAGTGCTACTCTAGTTCGGCTTCGCGATGCACCAACTTGCCTGTTAATTCGATATTCTGAAAAATCGTGGGAGAGATTCTACCAGGCACGTAATTTCACGGGCGGAGAAGCGTATAAATTTCATTGTACTTCTGTAGGCCAGGGGCGCCTAGCCTTTAGGCCTGTTAGATGAGGTTATTGACGTTCAAAGTCTTCACGAGACTTGTGTGTAATTACTCCAGCTATCCAACGAGCTCAACCGTCAGCCTTTGGGATTTGGCAAACGCTCGTATGTGTGAGGTCTTTGGCAAAATACTGAAAATGAAGACAGCTCAGAAAATGGCTAAGTCTGGTCGTCTATTCCATCTTGGGAAAGGCGCCTTTCTATTTGAGGTCTTAGAAGCAGTTTTCTTGCTTCGTCGCCTCTAGAGACATTTCTCGTAGGTCCTTCTGGCTACGCGTCAAGATAGACAGTGCTCGAATCAGGTCATCCCAGCTCCAGATATCAGAGGTCAAAGTAGGGCATTTGGTTGAGAGTTGCACTTTCATCAAAATGGTGTTTGTGCCTTTTCAGGTCAGGGGCGCTTTTACTTTAGGGGTCCTTAATGCACTTTTCAGATGCCTTGCGTATATTCGTTGGATGTGGAATACTCCTAGTCATGCAGTGAGCCTGTTATTCAGTCAGCAGGGTTCACCATTCGTCGTTAGCAGCCCTTTGAAGTGTCAGATGGAAGTTTGGAGAAATGGTTGTTTGGTACCTGAAAATCAATTTAATCAAGGGCGCCTAATTCTTTGAGGTGTTAAATGATGGATTTTGCAGTGATGACTCCCAACAGACATTTCTTCCTTGCTCTGTAGGCTTCGCAATGAATATTCCTGCTCAGTCCCAGCATCACCCGGTCACCCGGAAATCAGTGTCGAAGATGGCCAGTTGTAACTTTGTAGTCAGCTACAAAGTAGGAAGTTAATAAAAAACGTAATATCTTGAGCAAATGGACGTCTATGAGGACAAATAAGGACTTTTCGAAATCAGTGAAGTTCGCCGGTGAATCCAAGTGCTTTACTTGGTTTGTCAATTGATTTTAAATAATATTTAATATTTATTTTTGCATATTTAAGCATTAAAAGGCGATTTTCTAAAGTTGGTGCCTTCTTTGTGCTGGATTTTCAAATTGCATAATAAATATTTTATTATTATTTAAGTTTCAAACTTCAGGATAGTTTCAGTTCAAACTGGAGGGGGTCCAATTAGAATCATTCTATTTCAGTCGAGGGTTTTTTGTCTTGCAGTCAACAATATGATGCGAATTCTCTTTATTTAAGCATGGTGCCATCATTAATCATTCATCCAACTTGAACAAATTCGTAATTCTTCAGAGCAAAGGCGAATTTCCTTCAGAGTTGAGCGAATTTATCATCAGCAATCATTGGCGAAGACATCAAAACACTTTCTTTTCAGGTACAAGTCAAAATTATCAGCGAATTTCAAGGCAAAGTGGCGATTTTGGCAGAGGAAAACATCAAAAAATGTCTTTCTTCTCAATTTCTTCCATTTTCTCGTCTTAAATTCATTCGCATGTTTGAAGAATTGGCGACTTTTGATAAAACAAATCATCTGGGTTGATTCAGAATAGCTTCCTCGAGAAAACCCATGTGCTAGAATTTTTTAGGAAAATTTACTCCAGAGCATTAGTTCTCGAAGCTCTAATTTTCTCAACTGAAAATTCCTTGCATGGTCGAGTAGAAGTCAAATTTCCGCATTTCTGATGTTCTGGGTTGTCTTAGAATCTTTTTCTGGACAAAACCCATATTTCAGATTTTTCGCCGAAAATAACTCTTCAATAGGCTATTTTTAGCCTCAACGGGCTATTTTTAGCTTTCCAGAAAAGTTGTCAGAATATTGCCGTGTTCACAGTCAACAGGCGAGTTTTTCAGAGTGCAGTTCACGTAGACTGAATTCAAGACCAAATCGGTCTTAATTCACGATTTCATCAAAAAAGCTGAGACCGATTTGTATCAAGTGCTTTCAGAGGATTGACAGGCGTAGTCACTCAAATCCATATGGTTGCATGCCTCGTATGGCCGATTGTCTTCCAAAGCCGGTTTAGAGGGTTGATACCGTTGGAATTTTGCTTGTGCAGCAAGTTCGTTTGCATTTCTCACAACCAAAGTGTGCACAGTCAAACTTCACAGTTTCGTCATGCAACACTCTTTCATTAAGGAAAAGCGTCATAAGCATCAAGCTGCAGAAGAGATAATGGCCATCACTTCAGTTACGGAGCCGCCAAAGTTACCAGTCAGTGAAATGCTAGTTTGAGTGTGCAAAGATTGCCAAGATTGCTCAAGTTGCTGACATTCAGATGCTGATGCAGTTAACAATCTCGTTGAGGGATTGGTTGTTCGAGATCATGGCTAGTAGACTTCAGTTCCCACCTCTCAGGATAGACATTACACACAGGAGTTAAACTTGGCGTCACCTTTTCAAGTTAACTTGCTGTCTCATCTCATGCATATCTATTCTGAGATCAACTTTATTTACTTGGAGTTTTATTTAGGGTTTATGTTAACTGATGGTAGTGTTCCAGTTAACTTGCTTTCAATAAGGACGTGCATGCTTGCACAATTGTCCATTTTTAGATTAGATGGTTCGGTTAACCGACAGAGCTTTCCAGTTAACTGTATAGTTTACTTTATTAGGGTTTAGCAATAAATCTTGCATGCATTGCAAGACTATAGTTGACTCAAGGTGATTTTAGGGTTCCCTACACCTTTGATGTCTATAAATAAGAGCTTTTGCTCATTTGTACATAACTTTTGCATGAGAGAGAAATATATGTTGTGCCTACCTTGCCGTAATATTGCTCATTCTGTATTTGTTATGAGTATTTACTATTGTGATGAATTGTTATGCCACTTTTCATGCAATTATGATGGTGAATTCTTTTTAGTTAGATATAGTGGCTAGTTGATCAGATTGTATGCGTGTCTCATTTATGCAATTTATTATCCTAGTTGGCTATCCTTTATGTTTGTTTTCAATAAACTCATTCAGATTGAGTTGATAGATGTGCTACCTTGCCTTCAAGTTGAGAATCTGTTCTTGGTTATCGTATGATGTGTGTGAATAATAAACTTATTCAGATTGAGTTGATAGTTGTGCCACCTTGCCTTCAAGTTGAGAATTTGTACTTAGTTTATCGTGATATTGTTGTTTCCAATAAGCCTATTCAGATGAGTGATAGTCATGCCACCTTGTCTTCACGCTGTGAGTCCGCACTACTTATTGTATTAGAACATTCTCGCTCCATTTCCTCATGTTCGCTTTCTTGAGGAAACCGGATAGATTTAAAGTAGTTAGCTTAGTTGTAGTTAATGATCTGCGAAACCAGAAAATCCTTAGCTGCAACGTTCTTGGTTTTCTTAACCTTGTGCCTCTTCCAGCTGAGAACAAAAAGATAGGACTTAGATTACGTTTCTTTTCCACGCATTCTAGCACTACGAGGGAGCTTCCCCTCCTAATTTGAAGAGCACTCATTACGCAGTGTGCATAGCTGTCTGTACAAACCTGCACTCCAGAGGTGTTAGTTTTTACGCCAACACAACTCTTTCTTCTAAAGACTCCCCTTGTCATCTCTCCTAAAGATTCTAAATCAGATAATAAAACTTGTTACATCTGTAAATAGGGCAGCTATCACTAGTTTCAATTTTAGGAGTGCAAGCTCTATGTTTCTCTCTCTATCTCTTCTTGGTAGTGTTATCTTTTTCATATGTGTCAAAGTACTAACAAACAAAGAAACAAACAAAATGGAAAGGGCATTTGTAACCAGGCATATTTTCTCTTTATTTTGAAATTTAGTTTGAATTCCCTTATTTGTTGTTTTATTCTACTTGTAATGATTGTTGTTGAATATCAATGAGAGATAGTATGAGGCTTCTAGGAAGGAGATATGGGGAATTGGATATTCTCAAGGCTCCTACTATTTTTCAAAGGGTAGGCTCTTTGTTGATTTAGTTTTTTTCCTTCAAAACCCATGGGGTTTTTAACAGTGTGGTTTATTGTAGTTGGAAGTTGGTAGATTGAATAATTGTCTTTGAAAAGGAAAATATTTTCTACAGATTTAGGGGAGTATGATATATTTTTCTTGTTTATATCTCGAATGTGCCTTTGATGCCTGAAAATTATAATGTAAAATTAAATTGCTTATCTAAAATAAGCACCATCTTGGGAATGCTCACTTGTTTTGAGTAGACTCCATGTTATAGGAATATATATATTTTTCAGAGATTTTGAGAATGAGCACATTGCTTGAATATTGATGAGAGGAGGATTCCATGTGCATCTTGGCTAAGAAACTATAGAGATGGACATTAGGGGTTAGCGAGGTGAAAAATTTAGGAATCTTATAATTAGGTTTATCAAAGCCATAATTTAAAGTACCATTATTAGGTCATCAAGTCACTTATTTAGAATAGAATTTGTGGTAGATGAATTGATAAATTTTCCAAAGTTCTTGTGGTAACAAGGACGAAGTGTATATTGATTAAGGAGACTACAAAACAGTAATTTTCCGCTGTTAGCCTGATTGTTATAATCCTTATTAGCCTGACTGTTATAATTATTGTTGTTGGATTAAATTCTATTTCAGTTTCTTTTGTTGAGGGGTGAGTTACCAACATACAATGGGAAAATTAACAATTCACAATCACCAAACAAATTAGCGTTTGTTGTGTCAAGTTTACATTTATCAGCAATCTGTCCTCAGATCATAACTGAACCTACACACATGAAGACTGACTTTAACTTACAAATAGTCCGTTTGCCTCTCAGGAGGTACAAGTAGTGCTCAAATCTGAGTATGTATGACTGTAGCTGATTGTAAACTCCAGTGCAATGCCTAGATCTGAAATGAATGGTTACAGGCTTCAGCACCCATCTTCTGATTTTGGGCAGAAACAACATATATATGCCTAATAGCAGTTAGACTATGTTGTGATTTGGGGTAGCAAACACAAATATATGCATAAAAGATGTTAGGCTCTCCCTCCTCTGCCCAGGAAATGCCCTAAGTGACAAATTTGTCCAATGAAAGATCTGAGTTATAACTCTTATGCCAACCATGCCTAAAATCTGCCGACAGCTAGATCTGTTATAGGCAAATTGAATTTGTGGACAAGTGAGGCGATGTCCCTTCGGCAGTATCGCTTTCTTATTGTGAAACGCCCCCCTTGGGTGCCATTTTAAAATTGAGAGGTTTTCTTAATATAATTGATGGATGGCTTCTTACCAGGCAGTTCTTTTAATAATCCTGATTTCCTTTAGCACCTGTACTTGAAATTGAAATGGTTCACCAATTATTAGTGTTGATGTGTTTTTTGTGACCGTACCAACACAAAATAAAGTTACCAATGGCGACTCTATCCTCTCTTGAACAAAATCTCCTGCATGCTAAGATTGCTAGAAAGATCATGCATTCAACTCCAAGGTTCCTTCATGCAATGGATAGTCTCAGTTGGCTCGATGTGATTTGCTGGTATTTCAAGGGGACTTACAAAATTGTTCAACAGTGGAGAAAGGAATTTGAATACTTGAAAGGTTTATCAATGAAGCACGGGTTTCCCATACTAACCAGAAAGTACTGAATTTAAAATGGTGGCAGGGTTTAGAGAGTCTAAATTTTATTCTAAGTGCGGGATATGGAGCTCAACTTCAGCAAACTTCAACCGGACTTTGCTTTGCCTCGTGTCGGACAGCTTCCACGGAGTCGGTGCAATCTTCAAGGGAGGTGACTAAAGATATTCAAACCACCACTTGACATGAAGATACCATCACAATGACACATACCATCATTCAAACTGTGATTGAAGTTAGGCCCACAATGTTTCCAGTTGACCACACAAGGCGAACACACCGTCAGTGAGCCCGCTAGTGGTATGGATAAGCGAAGCTTGCTTAGATCAAACACCACATTCCATTATTACTATCTACTTGCATGAAATGAAATTTACTCGACTTTAAGCTACTATTTGAATCAGAAGGACGAAGAAACCTTGCTAGCTACTCACAACAAAAGACGAAATTCACCATCAATGAAAACTCTTTTTATTGAGAGTGTTCACAACAATTTCTTACAAAGTTTTCAAAGGGAAAACTTTCCCTCTTCTTCAAACTATCCTATCAATCTATACTAAGCTACCTCTAAGCTATCACCTAGCTGCCTCTCTATTCTAATATCTGATCTAATGTCTAATCTAATGAGGTACAAATGGGGGGGGGGTGCCCCTTTTATAGCTGGCCAAGTCCAATGGACGACTCAGATTACAATTAAATGAAGGGCTCAGATCGAGCCACATAAGCCCTAACCCTAAAAACCGCCACCATGAAGAGTGGAGTAATAAATAAGCAATTAATGTCCACCACTTTCAAGAAGATTCCCATCTGGAAACACGTTCACACTATTCTTTTTCTTGACTGCAAACTGGATGAGTCTGATCATTGTGGCTTCAAATTCTTGAAAGGGTATGGCAGGCACGTTCCCGATCTGACTCCAAGGCAACAACTTCTTTCTCCTGCTTGACTATGATTTTCCTCCTTGATGTTGTTCTTCAACCTTGAAGTACTTGATGGTGACCATTAACACTTGGGTTTCCATTTTTTTCTCCATCCTAAGCTTTGAAAACATTTCTTCTTTGCCACCTCAGTTGGGCACATACTAGGTCTCAACACTTAGCCATTTCTTGCAACTTTTCTTCCTTCATGATCTTATCATCTTGGACTATTTGCTTCATTACTTCAAGTCACCGTGCCCCGACCTTGGTGTTCACCCTACAAAACAAGCAAGGAGAAGAGCATCAGAACACCTCATAATACAAATTTACTTCACTCACCTGATTTTCATGCTCTGATTTCCAACGTTGATCGATCTCTGGAACATTTCTTTTCTAGCCAACCTTGCTTTCTTCATAGCTATTCAACATCTGCATGCCATCTTGACGCCTTCATCCTGACATTTGAGTTTCACTTTAGCTTCACATTCTTCATGCCTTAGACAAATTTCTCCTTTCTGAGGGCGCATTTAGAAGACTCCTGCATCATCACTTGCCTTAGAAAATTTTCATATCTCCACTCTGGCTTGGAATAATATTTCCTCCTCCAATAATTTCAACAATTTCATCAAAAATCACTTAAGTATCCAGCTCCAACTTTTAGCCAAGGCACCTTATTTCTCTTCTTGCCTCAGAAATTTTTTATTTTGTTTTGCCTTAGAAAATTTTATCAACTAGGCACCCATCAAAAATCTCCATCTTAAAATCTTCGGCAAGGTGTGGAAAACTTTGAAATCACATCCTTGTTGAAAATATCCAATACCCAGAAGAAAATTCCCTTCAGAAAGTGCCAAATTCATGTGTCTACAGATGAAGGGGTAGATTTAATTTTTTGAATTTTATACCTTAGAAAAATATTTCTCACCAAAGTTTTATTCTTACTTCTCCTCTGGGCGCATTTCTTCTCTTGCTTTGACACTTAAGAAATTTTCCAACTCATTCCTCAAGCTGGGCGCATTTGAGCTTTTGTCCTGTCATTTGCAAACACTTAGAAAATATTTCTTGACTTCCTTCTTATCTTGGGCGCAATTCATGGGTAGTGCTTCCATTTTAATTGCCTTGGAGGAACTTCTAACCACCTTGCCAAGATGGGCGCATTTGGAGGCTGGAGAAGGAATTTTCCTTGCCTTAGAAACTTTTATGAACCTCACTTTACCTTGGGCGCATTTGATGGGTCCTACAGGAACTTTCAATGTAATGTCCCCGTCTCAAGCCTGATCTTTTCAGTGACCATTGGCCTATTTCGGAGACCCGTAGGCTAGTCGGAAGGTAAAATTTAGGGTTTCCTATTTTGAAGGATGTTCTGGCTCGGAGTTGATTGTTTCAATAGCGGATTCTTTCTGGGTTTTCAGAGAGCTTCGCAATGGTATGTTCGTCTTGGCATTCTGAGCATCTTTAGGAATTTACTATTTTTAGTAAATTCTATTTCTGGCAGTTTTACAGTTGGGATCGGCATGGTTGACTTCCTACTTCAGTTTGATCAGTTGGCTTGTTCATTTATGGCTTCGGGGCACATTTGGAGAGATAAGTTGAGTTATTTAATTAAAGTCACGTTTTAATGTTATATTTTAACGTTGACCCCCTTAGCCTAGCTTCTTCACTTTAAGTTTTTTTAAAAGATGTTCTTTAAGGGTGGCGCTTCATTAAAGGGAATTAATTATATCTTTTATGAAGTTTAAAACTTTAATATAAGCTTAAAGTGGACGCCATTTTCAAGGAAGGATTAAAATGATATTAAAAGACAAAGTTGCTTGGAAAAGTGGGACGCCACCTGTGAAGGAATTAGGGTTTGACTCAAAAGAGAAGGTGAGGGTTTCGAGAAGAGTCAACCGAAAATTATAAAAGGGAGTCTTGGTCTTCATTGGGATTATCTTTGGTCTACAGTATTGTTACTCTGCCGGAATGGTATTGGACTGCTTCGAGGAATGAAGGCCTCCTAGCTCGGGCATTGCTTCTTGCTTGCAATACAGCAACTAGTGATGAGATAGCGTAATTTGTGAGTTTTGCATTGGTTTTTGAGCATTGTATTTAGCTTGTGCATTGTTAGATCAGTTTTGCATGTTAGAGGTTTTCAGATATTGCATTGTTTAGCTATAGCAGATTTGAGTTTTTGCTCATAAGTCAAAAAACAACAAAAATATTGTTATGGGTGTTGTCTTATTTTCTTTGTCAAGGCTAGGCGTCACCTTCCTCTAGTTTGCAGATTTTTTAGAGAAGACAGTGATTTTTAAGAGCAAATCGCCCTTCCTTGAGGGCCGTACCACTTGCTGTTGCATTGAAATCCGTGCATAAATAATACATGGCTGTTTGATCTGTTTCCAGTGTCTTAGTCTAGGCGCCATCATTCTTAGGGAATATTGCACTTTGCTTCAAGTCAATCAGATGAGTTATGTGAGAGATATGAACATATGAGTGATTTCATAGACTGCTGGTTATTAATTTTAAAGTGCAGATTTGTGAAAAAACAGAATTAGTATTTTGATCATTGAGAGGTTTATTGTTTTGGCACTTCTAATCAAGCTAAGGAGAGTTCTTTATGATGTAATGTTAATCTTTCAAATTCCTAAGCTATTGGTAGGCGAATGATCATCACTTTGTAAACTGACAGTAGTACTGGCAGTAATTTTTAGTCATGTTCAATTATGATTTGTAACGCTCTCTTTCATTGTGAAGTTGTTTTGTAATAGATACATCTCCGCCCTATGGTAGCTACTTTCCCACTCTGGGTCAGAAAGCACATTCTGGGTGTTGAGTACTTTCAGCATTTTCAGTTAGTTCTTTCAAGCATTGTAATTTTGTAATACTCCGCCATATGGTCGCCGCAACTCCATACCGGATTGGGTAGCACATACTTGGTGTCGAGTTCCCTTTCAGTACTTAGTGTAGAAGACCCTCTGACCATATGCTCGCCATCACCGGCGCCATTCTTGGTTAGAGTTCCTGCATAAGCATTTTGATTAAGATCTTCTGACCAATGCTCACACCTTGCCCGCATCGGGATCTTGGTGTACATTCTTGTTAGAGTTGCTTCAGCACGTTTTGGTTTAGCTGCTAACCTTAACGGGTGCATTGATTTGTAATTTGAAATTTGAAAAAACGGAAAAAATTGGCTCGGAATATTTCAGTGGTATCAGAGCCAAGATCTTGCCATCCTGTGAACAAACTGTCTAAGAGTGACAGAGAAAAGAGGTACATTGCAAGGGAAGACAAGAAGGTTGGAAAATAGTTCCAGCCCTATCAGGCTCCAAAAGGTCAGACAGCTTTAGAGGTTTTGAGGGCTCATTGGGAGTCTTCTCAGGAAACAGACATGGCAGAAGGTGAGAGATCAGTTGGGGGTAATGAGAGGGTTACTAGCAACAGAGATGATAGTGGAAAGGGCAGAGAGAGATCCATCAGTCCGGGACAGAGATTTGAAAGGAAGATGGATGCCTTAATGGATATGGTTTCACTCATGATGGGGAAAGTGGGCCAAAACACTATTCCACAGAACAACACTGGGCATAGAGGGGAGCATAGTGCTTCCAACCAGAATGATGGACATGCTGCTCAACATACTTCAAACAACACTTATGTCTCAGCCAGGCCCTTCAAACCCACCTTCGTGGCACCTGTTAACACTCAGCCAGATCCTGAAGAGAATGCTTCATTCGTGGAGCAGTTGAGACTTGGCCGTGTAGAGTATGACTCTCTCCCTGGCGACATCAAGATGGATATGTCCTACAATGAATTTATGGATCATAAGAGGAAAAATAAAGGACAAGGGAGACATTATGAACAAAGAAGAGCATCAGTACAAGGAGACTTCTATCAAGCTGTCAACAAGGTTACACTTCCACACTATGACGGGAGTGATAACAGTTCTGCTCGAGCTTGGATACAAAAGCTGGATAATTATCTAGCTCTCAGACCTATGGCCGAAGAAGAGGCGATCAAGTTCGCCACGCTACACCTTGATAGAGTGGCACACGAGTGGTGGTACCATGGCCTAGTCACCTTGGGTCATCGATCTATCACTACTGAAATATTCCGAGCCAATTTTTTTCGTTTTTTCAAATTACAAATTACAATCAATGCACCCGTTAAGGTTAGAAGATAAACCAAAACGTGCTGAAGCAACTCTAACCAGAATGTACACTAGGATCCCGATGTGGGCAAGGTGTGAGCATTGGTCAGAGGATCTAAATCAAATTGCTTATGTAGGAACTCTAACCAAGAATGGTGCCGATGATGGCGAGCATATGGTCAGAGGATCTTCTATACTAAATGCTGAAATGGAACTCGACACCAAGTATGTGCTACCCAATCCGGAATGGAGTGAGGGGCGACCATATGGCGGAGTGTTACAAAGTACAATACTTGAAAGAAATACTGAAACTAGAAAGTACTCAACACCCAGAATGTGCTTGCTAACCCAGAGTGGGAAAGTAGCTACCATAGGGCGGAGATGTATCTATTACAAAATAACTTCATAGTGAAAGAGAGCACTACAAATCAGATTTGAACAAGATTGAAAATGACTGCCAGTACTACTGTCAGTTTACAAAATGAGAATCATTCGCCTGCCAATAGCTTAAGAATTTGAAAGATTATCATTACATCATAAAGAACTCTCCTTAGCTTGGATAGAAGTGTCAAACCAATACAACTCTCAATGAACAAGATTCTAAATCTGATTTTTCTTACAAATCTGCACTTTAAATGAATAACCAGCAGTCTAAGAGATCACTCATATGCTCATAACTCTCACATAACTCATCGGATAGACTTAAAACAGAATGTAATATCCCTTAAGAATGATGGCGCCTAGACTAAGACACAGAAAACAGATCAAACAACCAGATATTATTCATGCACGGATTTCAATGCAATCAGCAAATGGTACGACCCTCAAGGAAGGGCGATCTGCTCTTAAAAATTAATGTCTTCTCTAAAAAATCTGCAAACTAGAGGGATGTGGCGCCTAGCCTAAACAAAGGGAATAAGATCATACCCAGAACCATATTTTTGTGTTTTTTAGACTTATGAATTAAAACATGAATCTGCTGTAGCAACAATGCAATAACTTGAAAACCACTAATATGCAAAACTGATCTAACCATGCACAAACTTAATACAATGCTCAAACCCAATGTAAAACTCACAAATTACGCTATCTCATCACTAGTTGCTGTATTGCAAGCAAGAAGCAATGCCCGAGCTAGGAGGCCTTCATTCCTCGAAGCAGTCCCAGAGCCAAACCGACAACATAACAATACTGTAGACAAAAGATGGTGAAATGAGGATTCAAGTCTTCCTTTTATAATTTCCTATTGACTTCTCCTAACCCTAAACTCCTCTTCAAAGTCAAAACCCTAATCCATTTCAAAAGGTGGCGTCCTTTTCCTTCAAAGCTCAATACTGACATTTTAAATAAATTCAAGACTTTGATAAATGCGCCCACTTTAAGCTTGATTTGACTTTGGTAAATAATAAAATAATCTTTAGTGGAGGCGCCACCCTCAAAAGACCACTTTTCAAAACAACATGAAGTCAATAAACTAGGCCAAGGGGTCAACGTTAAAATATAATATTAAAATGTGACTTTTAATTGAATGACTCAACTTATCTCTCCAAATGTGCCCTGAAGCCATTAATGAGCAAGTCAACTGACCAAACTGAAGTAGGAAGTCAACCACGCTGAACCCAACTGTAAAACTGCCAGAAATAGAACTTACTAAAAATAGTAAATTCCTGAAAAAGCTCAGAATGCCAAGACGAACATACCATTGCGAAGCTCTCTGAAAACCTAGAAATAATCCGCAATTGAAACAAACAACTCCGAGCCAGAACATCCTTCAAAATAGGAAACCCTAATTTTACCTTCCGACTAGCCTACGGGTCTCCGGAATAGGCCAACGGTCACTGAAAAGATCAGGCTTGAGACGGGGACATTACAGTCCGCCCTCCCCAAGATTGCTTGTCCTCAAGCAATTGCAAACCTGGATGCTGCAGGACCTCATTCTCCCAAGTTGCATCCTCCAAAGGCAAATTTTTCCACTTCACCAAGTATTCTCTGATTGTTCTTTTCCTCAAAGAACGTTCTTTGAAATCAAGTATCTCCTTTGGAATTAGAACCAACTGTCCTTCTTCATCCAAAGGTGGCAACTGTGATGAAGCAACCACATTATGTCCAAGTGCCTTCTTGAGGCGAGACACATGGAAGACATTGTGTACTCTGCTGTCAGAAGGTAGCTCCAACTCATAAGCTACTGCCCCAACTTTTCTGATGACCCTGAATGGCCCATAGAAGCGAGGTTTGAGCTTCTCAGCTCCACTCTTCTTGAGAGTAGACTGTCTGTAAGGCTGTAATCGGAGATAAACCATATCCCCAACCTCGAATGAACGCTCAACACGCCTCTGATCAGCATACATCTTCTGCTGATTCTGTGCAATCTGCAGATTATGCTTCAATGATTTCATAATGTCTTGACTTTGTTGCAACAAGTCTTTGGCTTGAGGTGCTTTGCTATCACCAAACACCAAATCGGCAAAGCTAGGTGCTTCATACCCATAGAGAGCCAAGAAAGGAGACATCTTAATAGACATATGAAATGAAGAATTGTAACAGTACTCGCCTATGTGCAGCCACTTAACCCATGCTCTTTGCTGTTCCGACACATAGTTTCTCAAGTAGCCCTCCAACCACTTGTTCACTATTTCCGTTTGTCCATCTGTCTGGGGATGGTAACTAGTGCTTGGAGTGAGCACAGTACCACTCATTCTGAAGACTTCCTGCCAAAAAGTGCTTAGGAACTTGCTGTCCCTATCACTCACAATGTTTTTTGGCAACCTATGCAGCCTAAACACCTTATGAAAAACAGATCTGCCACTTGGGCTGCTGAGAAAGAGCTGGTAATGGCGAAGAAGTGAGCAAATTTGGTTAGCCTATCCACTACCACATAAATACAATCCTTCCCTTGGGCCTTGGGCAACCCAGTGATGAAATCCATCGAGATGCTTTCCCATTTTTGATTGGGAATAGGGAGTGGTTGCAGCAAACCAGCTGGTAATGTATGCTCATTCTTATTTGCTTGACAAACAGGACACTCCTGAATGTAACGTTGCACTTCTCCTTTCAATCCTTTCCAAGAAAACCTTTCTCGGATCTGTCTATATGTCTTGAAAAACCCTTGGTGACCAGCAACCGGAATGTCATGAAATGTCAAAAGAATCTTCTTCTTAAGCTTAGAATCAGCCACCAAAAAGATTCTCCCCTTATAGTGTATCAACCCCTCAATCACCTTGTACCTTTCATCCTGAAAAGTACCCTCAATAATCTTGGTTGCAAACTGGTTTTTGGCATAATCAGCAAGCAACATGTCCCTCCAATCCGTAGTAAGCTCACACAATGAGCTAAGATGGGGTCTCCTGGACAGAGCATCAGCCACAATATTATTTTTCCCTTTGACATATTCAATGTCAAAGTCGTAAGCTTGAAGCTTACTCACCCACTTCTGTTGCCTCTCGTTCAGGTCCTTCTGATGCATGAAATGTTTGAGGCTATTGTGATCTGTCTTGACCACGAACTTGTTTCCCACCAAGTACTGCCTGAACTTGGCTAATGCATGCATAATGGCAAGCATTTCCTTGTCATAGATAGAGTATGTTCTCTCCACACCCCTTAGTTTTCTGCTCTCAAATACAATGGGATGTTTGTCTTGCATCAAGACAGCCCCAACTCCTTCACCAGATGCATCACATTGCAACTCGAATGGCTTGGAGAAATCCGGAATAGCCAGAACCGGACAAGAGCTCATGATCCTCTTAAACTTGTCAAACACAGTTTGAGCCTTTTCTGACCAACAAAGGGCTCCCTTTTTGGTGAGATCAGTAAGAGGAGCAGCATTCTGTGAGTAGCCCTTTACGAATCTCCAATAAAATCCACAAAGACCCAGAAAACCTTTCAACTGAGTCAAGTTCTCAGGAGGTGGCCAATCAACTACTGCTTTGATCTTTTCCGGATCCACCTTCACTCCCTCAGCATTGATTATGTGGCCAAGGTACAGTAACTCCATTCCAAATTCACATTTGGATGCTTTTGCGAACAAACTCTCAGATTCCAGGATACTGAGCACTTCCTCCAAGTGCTTGAGATGATCTTCCCAAGTCTTGCTGTAAATCAGAATGTCATCAAAAAATATCAACACAAACCTCCTTAACTGATTCTGAAAAACTCGGTTCATGCAAGACGTGAAGGTAGCAGGAGCGTTAGTCAACCCAAAGGGCATGACTAAAAATTCGAAATGGCCATAGTGGCATCGGAAAGCTGTCTTCTCCACATCAGATCCTCTCATTCGAATTTGATGGTAACCCGATCTCAAATCGATCTTCGAGAAGAACTTGGCCCCATGTAGCTTGTCAATGAGCTCATCAATCCTTGGAATGGGGTATCGGTTTTTGATTGTGCTTTGATTCAAAGCACGATAGTCCACACACATGCACATGGTACCATCCTTCTTCTTCACAAGAACCACTGCAGAAGCAAAGGGGCTCTTGCTTGGGCGAATGAAACCCATCTCCAAGAGTTCTTGAATATTCTTCTCAATCTCATCCTTTTGCCTCTTGGGGTACCGATATGGAGTTGTAATCACCGGTTTAGCTCCTTCCTTGAGCTCTATGGTATGTTCTGAACCCCGCTCAGGTGGAGGTCCAGGAGGCAAATCAGCAAAGACTTTGCTCTTCTCTGTGAGTAGAGACTGAACATCAGGAGGATAGTCTCTTTTAGTCTCAACCGGACTAGCAGGAAGGATCATGCACTCTGCAACCCACTCAGCTTGATCGTGACGGATCAGCCTTGCCATTCTTTTAAATGACACAACCCGAGGGCCCCCATTGGACATTCCTCTCAGAACTATCTTCTTCCCATCGGATTGAAACTTGAGCTCCATAGTCTGCAAATTCAAGGAGATCTCCCCAAGTGAACGCAGCCATTGAATGCCTAGAACGGCATCAGTATCTCCAATGTGGACTACATAGAAGTCATCCTTGACTTCGTAGTTTCCCAATTGCATGGTCATTTTCGAGATTTTCTTGGTGCATGAAATATGGAATCCATCGGCAACCATGACCTTGAAACCTTCAAACTCCTCTGTTTGCAGCCCCTTCTTTGCTACCACAACTTCATCAATGAAGTTATGTGTTGCTCCAGTGTCGATCAAAGCAACGATTCGCTGCCCTTTGACCATCCCTCGAACCTTGAAGGATTCGTTTCTTTGGAAACTCGAAAGTTGAGCCAAGACTCCTCCACTTTCCTTGTCCTTTTCGGACTCTTCTGGAGCTCCTTCTACTTCACTTTCTTCATAATCAGATTGCTGGTCGGAAAAATCAGAACTACTTTCACCAGCAGAATAGTACTCAATCTGATTGAATTTAATTCCCTTAGGGCAAACATGATCTTGAGACCATTTTTCCCTACACCGGAAACACAACCCCTTTCTTCTGAGTTCGTTCAGGGTCTCCGGATCCAATCTTGTGACATGGGGATTATGATGTTTGAACTCCTTATGCTGTGGTCTCAAAGGAGGTCTATGCTGAGGTCTTTTCCCTTTATCCCTTTTCTGAAAGGGGGAATTGGATTGAAACTTTGCCTTAGGAGCAGCCCACTCCATGTTTCTTGCCTTTTTCATGGCCTCTTGTAGGGTTGGTGGATCAAAGGCTTTAATCCAACCTTTGAGTGGTTCTGTCAAACCTTCACTGAAAAGGATCACCAATCTCCTCTCCGTGATTCCAGTCACCATGACTGAGAGTCTCCGAAACTCAGCTATGTAGGCATCAACTGTGCCATACTGCCTCAACTGTGCAAGTTCTCTGAAATGTATTTCAGGGTCCTTTTTCTCAAACCTCTCGATGAGCCTATTGGTGAACTCATCATACGTAGTGATAGACCGATGACCCAAGGTGACTAGGCCATGGTACCACCACTCGTGCGCCACCCCATCAAGGTGTAGCGTAGCGAACTTAATCGCCTCCTCTTCCCCCATGGGTCTAAGAGCTAGATAGTTATCCAGCTTCTGTATCCAAGCTCGAGCTGAACTTGTATCACTCCCGTCAAAGTGTGGAAGTGTAATCTTGTTGATAGCTTGGTACAAGTCTGCTTGAGTTGATGGTCTTCTTTGATCATAATGTCTCCCTTGTCCTTTATTCTTCCTTTTATGATCCATGAAGTTATTATAGGACATGTCCATCTTGATGTCAACAGGGAGAGAATCATACTCTGCACGGCCAAGTCTCAATTGCTCCACGAATGAAGCATTCTCTTCAGGATCTGGCTGGGTGTTTACTGGTGCCAAGAAGGTGGGTTTGAAAGGCCTGGCTGAGATGTAAGTGTTGTTCGAAACATGTGGAGCTGCATGTCCATCATGCTGGTTGGAGTCACTATGCTCTCCTCTATGCCCTGAATTATTCTGTGGAGTTGTGTTCTGGCCCACTTTCCCCATCATGAGAGATACCATGTCCATCAAGGCATCCATCTTCTTTTCAAACCTCTTTCCGGGACTTATCGATCTTTCTCTTCCCTTCCCACTGTCATCTCTGTTGTTGGTAAACCTCTCGTTACCCCCAACTGATCTCTCACCTTCTGCCATGTCAGTTTCCTGAGAAGACTCCCAATGAGCTCTCAAAACCTCTGAAGCTGTCTGACCTTCTGGAGCCTGATAGGGCTGGAACTGTTTTCCAACCTTTTTGTCTTCCCTTGCAATGTACCTCTTTTCTCTGTCACTCAGACAGATTGTTCACAGGATGGCAAGATCTTGGCTCTGATACCAGTGAAATATTCCGAGCCAATTTTTTTCGTTTTTTCAAATTACAAATTACAATCAATGCACCCGTTAAGGTTAGAAGATAAACCAAAACGTGTTGAAGCAACTCTAACCAGAATGTACACCAGGATCCCGATGTGGGCAAGGTGTGAGCATTGGTCAGAGGATCTAAATCAAATTGCTTATGCAGGAACTCTAACCAAGAATGGCGCTGATGATGGCGAGCATATGGTTAGAGGATCTTCTATACTAAATGCTGAAATGGAACTCGACACCAAGTATGTTCTACCCAATCCGGAATGGAGTGAGGGGCGACCATATGGCAGAGTGTTACAAAGTACAATACTTGAAAGAAATACTGAAACTAGAAAGTACTCAACATCCAGAATGTGCTTGCTAACCCAGGGTGGGAAAGTAGCTACCATAGGGCGGAGATGTATCTATTACAAAATAACTTCATAGTGAAAGAGAGCATTACAAATCAGATTTGAACAAGATTGAAAATGACTGCCAGTACTACTGTCAGTTTACAAAATGAGAATCATTCGCCTGCCAATAGCTTAAGAATTTGAAAGATTATCATTACATCATAAAGAACTCTCCTTAGCTTGGATAGAAGTGTCAAACCAATACAACTCTCAATGAACAAGATTCTAAATCTGATTTTTCTTACAAATCTGCACTTTAAATGAATAACCAGCAGTCTAAGAGATCACTCATATGCTCATAACTCTCACATAACTCATCGGATAGACTTAAAACAAAATGCAATATCCCTTAAGAATGATGGCGCCTAGACTAAGACACAGAAAACAGATCAAACAACCAGATATTATTCATGCACGGATTTCAATGCAATCAGCAAATGGTACGACCCTCAAGGAAGGGCGATCTGCTCTTAAAAATTAATGTCTTCTCTAAAAAATCTGCAAACTAGAGGGATGTGGCGCCTAGCCTAAACAAAGGGAATAAGATCATACCCAGAACCATATTTTTGTGTTTTTTAGACTTATGAATTAAAACATGAATCTGCTGTAGCAACAATGCAATAACTTGAAAACCACTAATATGCAAAACTGATCTAACCATGCACAAACTTAATACAATGCTCAAACCCAATGTAAAACTCACAAATTACGCTATCTCATCACTAGTTGCTGTATTGCAAGCAAGAAGCAATGCCCGAGCTAGGAGGCCTTCATTCCTCGAAGCAGTCCCAGAGCCAAACCGACAACATAACAATACTGTAGACAAAAGATGGTGAAATGAGGATTCAAGTCTTCCTTTTATAATTTCCTGTTGACTTCTCGTAACCCTAAACTCCTCTTCAAAGTCAAAACCCTAATCCATTTCAAAAGGTGGCGTCCTTTTCCTTCAAAGCTCAATACTAACATTTTAAATAAATTCAAGACTTTGATAAATGCGCCCACTTTAAGCTTGATTTGACTTTGGTAAATAATAAAATAATCTTTAATGGAGGCGCCACCCTCAAAAGACCACTTTTCAAAACAACATGAAGTCAATAAACTAGGCCAAGGGGTCAACGTTAAAATATAATATTAAAATGTGACTTTTAATTGAATGACTCAACTTATCTCTCCAAATGTGCCCTGAAGCCATTAATGAGCAAGTCAACTGACCAAACTGAAGTAGGAAGTCAACCACGCTGAACCCAACTGTAAAACTACCAGAAATAGAATTTACTAAAAATAGTAAATTCCTGAAAATGCTCAGAATGCCAAGACGAACATACCATTGTGAAGCTCTCTGAAAACCCAGAAAGAATCCGCAATTGAAACAAACAACTTCGAGCCAGAACATCCTTCAAAATAGGAAACCCTAATTTTACCTTCCGACTAGCCTACGGGTCTCCGGAATAGGCCAACGGTCACTGAAAAGATCAGGCTTGAGACGGGGACATTACAACTACGTATGATGAGTTCACCAACAGGCTCATCGAGAGGTTTGAGAAAAAGGACCCTGAAATACATTTCAGAGAACTTGCACAGTTGAGGCAGTATGGAACAGTTGATGTCTACATAGTTGAGTTTCAGAGACTCTCAGTCATGGTGACTGGAATCACGGAGAGGCGGTTGGTGATCCTTTTCAGTGAAGGTTTGACGAAACCACTCAAAGGTTGGATTAAAGCGTTTGATCCACCAACCCTACAAGAGGCCATGAAGAAGGCAAGAAACATGGAGTGGGCTGCTCCTAAGGCAAAGTTTCAATCTAATCCATCCTTTCACAAAAGGGATAAAGGGAAGAGACCTCAACAAAGACCTCCTTTGAGACCTCAGTAGAAGGAGTTCAAACATCATAATCCTCATGTTACAAGTGTAGATGTCTAAATTTGGACAATTAATTTATCCAAATTCATCCTCTTTCGTCTTATTTTCGTTAATTAAGTAATACTACTATTATTTAATTAATATCTTTAATTATGCCAAGTCCCTAAGGTATTTAATCAATAATACCTTATCTCTTTAATCCTCATTCCATCAATTGAATTAAATAAATATTCCATTTATTTAATTCCCCTTCATGTCACATCCTCCATCATTTTTATCTTATCCTAATCCATCTTCTAATCTCATCATTAAGATGTGCACATGCCTAATCCCTGATTAGGATGTGTCACATCCTCCAACTTTTGCAAGTTGGCCTCTAATCTCTCTTAGCCACTTAACCCTCCTCTAATCCCTCATTACTCTTCCCAATGTGATCTTTGACTTGTCACATCAAGTCACATGTGAGATCTAACCCTCTTCTAATCTTCATTAATTAATCTAATCAAGTACTTGCACAATCCTAATCACCCCCTTTAGTCAACTCTCCCCATCCCCCAAGGAATTTTTAATTCCTTTTTATTTATCCTAGGCTCCTCTCTTCCCATGTGAATTTTTAATTCACCTTTTAATCCCCCAATGCACCCTTTGAATTTAAAAATTATTTCCCATCCCCATGTGAATATTTGAGGAATTTTTAATTCCTCACTTGTCCTCTCACCCACATGGGGACAAGTACCTCCTTTATGAGGAGATCTTGTCCAATCCCAAGGTACTTTGTACCCCTCCATGTCATGTCCTTCTCCTTCCACACTTCACCTTTTAGGGCTATCTCACATGCCACATGTCAAGATGTGAGGGCTTGTGAGTTCTCAACTCACCTTAGCCCTACATCTTGATATTTGGTGGATCAA
>VDFB02214502.1:0-13119 GCA_007258455.2 Sequoia sempervirens
AGCGCAAAGTTGGAGGGTTCTAGGACTCTTTTTCTATTTGCAAACTCTTAGTCCTGCAAAGTGGCCTCCTGTTCAAACTGATATTTCATAGCTAGGTGATTGCCAAGGAAAATGGATTGGCTCTCTGTATTCCTCCCACATTCATATGCTCTTTGGTATAGTTTCATAGTCTTATGATCTGATTTGATATTTTTTTGAGATCAAAAGAAAATGCAGTTTGTTCTACTTTTACATTTGCATTTTTGGAATGTTTCAAGGTGGTCAAATTTGACCCTTAATATCTAGTGAAGAATGATGATTCAAGGATAGACCTTTTGCACACATGCTCAATGGATAGGTAATTTATTTAGTTTTTCCATTGGAAGCTTCCCAAGAAGTGATTTGATATTTTTTGAGATCGTGACTTGGTGAGCCCTAATTGGTTTTTGATAGGTACAATTGCAGAAAAGTCTAATTGAGCCACTTTGGATGTTAATATCTTGCACCTCAAGATGAATTTTTCCAAGCCATTTGTTGCATTGAATTCTTGGTTCAAATGGTAACATACATGCTTAGTTTCAGGACCCCTAGGTGAATTTTGATGGGTTATTTAATTATCTTCTAACTACAACCAAGTCAAAATTTGTGTTCCAGAAAGTTTAAAATTTTGCAATTTTAAGGGAAACCCATTTCTCATTTTGGTGTAAAACCTATACAACTCTATTTTCATCAAAATAGGAGGTCATATCATTCATTATTTTAACGCATCTCAGTCATGGAAAATGCATTTGACAAACTAGTTTACAAACTCGAGGTCCAAGAAATCTCTCAACGATGGAAGTTTTGAGGAAATAGGTTTTCTCTAAGTAATTGATAATGTCCCCACACAAATTTGCATGGCTTTAGGTGTCCTGGTTTTCCCACAGTAAATTTTCCCTATTTGGGTTGTAGTTTAAATTAAATTTTCACTATTTCCTAATGTTCAAATTGCACATATTTAAAATATCTTGCATATTTTAAATATTATAAAAGGAAAAATGAAGGGGAATAAAATAATTTTAGGGAAACATGAAATATTTTAAATCTTTATAAATTTTCAACTTTATAAAGGGGAGCTTTGCCTGCTTGCCCATGAAAGAAATGCTCACGCGCATAGGAAACTTTCAAGGAAGTGGGGAGAATGTTGGGATCCTTGTTTGGAGCAGATTTTGATCTACATTTTCTATTGCAATGTAGATTGATGTGTTTCCTTCCCTTTGGAGGTCTTTTTGAAGCATTTGGGTAGAGAAACAAAGTATTGTTGCGGGATGAAGAACTCTCCGCGTTTTGGGACTTCCATCTTTAGCTACAACAAATAAGCTTGTTGCAGCCTCATCAAAGCACTAGCCCAAATCTCACCCATGGGGACTTCCATCTTTAGCTATAACAAATACCGAAAGTCATAATCAGCCATGGTTATCTGGCATTTAGGGCAGTACTGTATAATTTTTTCAAATTCTTCACACTTTATCTTGCATTTTCTGCCATTGGCCTGCACGGGACATGCAGCGTAACAAAATGCATCAGTTTAAATATATTTCACTATTTCCTTGACAATAGTTTTATGGGTGCATACAACATCTCGATATAGATCTATGCAGATATTTTTGTCTGTAATGTATTTGTATGCATATGTGCATGCAAGTTTGATAGTTTATGTGTATGTGTGAGTGTTTATGTGTGTGTATGCAAGGGACATGCAGCATAACAAAATGCATCAGTTTAAGTATATCACTATTGCCTTGAAAGTAGTTTTTTGAGTGCATACAACATCTTGATATAGATCTATGCAGATATGTGTGTCTGTAATGCATTTGTATGTGTATGTGCATGTAGATTTGATATTTTATACGTATGTGTTAGTGTGTATGTGTGTGTATGCATTTTTCACATGTATTTATGAGGTCATGTGTTTATCTATATGTAAAGATGTCCAATTTTAAATATTAGTATAGTTGTTTGCTCTCTTGTATGTTCTTAATTGCCACATAATTTTATCTCTCCACAATTGTTGTTGGCTATAATGTTGGCATTTGATAGTTGAACATGGTTAAAATACAAAATGTAATAACAATTTTGTTATCTCATTTCTTTGGTTTTAATCTTCTTGTGTTGTTGATTATAGAATAATGATATATGTGCTTTATAATATTCTTATGCTAGTCAAAATATATAAACATAAAAAGTATGTGTTTCTTTTGTTGTGTTTCATTTCTCTTTTACTATGTGTAGATATGTATGTATGTGAATTTAGATGTAGACAACATTCATATTTACTGGTTGCCATGTTTATTGTTTGGGGAATCTAAAAAATTAAATGCACCTTTTTAGTTATTATTTATTTCAGCCTAAAAAAATGAGTTGTTAGAATGTGAACCATATATTTTTGGGGGCTATGTATTTCTCTTGCACTTTTAGGGTTATTCACCTAAAAGGAGAGAGATGGGCCAAAAACCTAGGTGGTTCATTCAAACTAATGCAAGTATAATGAAAATATGAATGAAATATTCCTAGATGAGATAAACTAAATGAAAATTATTGATAAAATCTATTCATTATTAAGTGAAAACTATTGAAATACAAGTTGTTTGAAAACACATTATGTAATGAAAAGACACCTAGAAATGAAAGCAAATTGTAACAAAATTTGATGAAACTGAAAGTGTACACCTGAGAAATTGATGGAGAATGGAAATGACATCTGTGATGTTGCTGATGCTAGAAATTTTTCCTACTGGGACTCATTCGCCATTCTGGGCAAATTAGTCCTAGATTTGGGAAACTCTTCTCGAGCCCATTTCTGATAAATGGGTATCTAAAAATGCAATAAACCAAAATCAGGCCTCGCAATGGGACTCATTCACCACTGATGGCGAATGAGTCCACCTTTTAATTTTTGAAGATTCAAAAGTGGAAATAGGAGCCATTGGTCTGCACTCTGGTTTTTAACGGGTGTCTACCTCCAAAAGTTTGATTTTCAGGTTTGAAAGTGACTTTTTCTTGATATCTTTCCTTAGACAATGAAGAGAAGACTTAAAAAGCTATGGAACTTGATTATTAATTATTTCCGAGCTTCCAAGATGCCTAAATCTACAAACACATAAGACAAGAAGAAGAAATGTTAAATGTTAGGGCATGGGGGTTTGGCTTGGTCAAACCCCCTTTTAAGTAATTAAACCAAAATGAGAAAATAGTGTAATGAAGCATGAAATAATGGAATTAATATCTTGCGATGATTTTTTATCATGAACTTCTACAGCAATGAAGGAAGATTCTATTGTTGTTCATGTCTTAGGAAGCAATCTTGGTGACTTAGAATGATAAAACCATAGCTTGCTTGGCTTGAGATGGAAGAATAATGGATGAATGAGTTGTGAATGAGTTAAGAGATGTAAATTAGGGTTTAGAGACTTGATTTTATAGGAAATTCACCTTATTAGTCTGTAATTGGATCCCTAAGGCCAACATGAAGAAAAATTAAATTTAAAACCTATTTTTTCTTGCTCAAAAGTCAAAAATGGCCAAAATGGGACAAATTCACCACCTTGGGAAAATCATTTCCACCTGGTAGGGATTTAGTTGCCACATATGGTGAATTAGTCCCAAAGGGGCCCATTTTCTTGTTGGGTTGTTGGGAGATAAGAACATCAAGCTTATATGGTGACTTTGTCAGTTATTTCATCAAATATTGCCTCAGGATGCACAATATGGGGTAATAGCCCAACCTATTAATGATGATGCAAAGGTCAATTAGGGCTTGGGACTCAAAATTCAATGTGAAAGTGTGATTAAATACACTTTACAATACTAAAATGAGGTCCACTTAGCCTAGGAAGGCACAACATCCAATGTGAGTGTGTAGGAGACATTACAACACTAGATTAAAGTTAAGTTTAGTTTAAAAGCCTTCTAGATCAATATAATAATGCTATTAAGTACATTTTGTAATGTTGAATTAAGGAAAGATGGGTTCATTAAGTCTAGACTGGCGTGAAAGTATTTTACGACACTTTACAACACCTTTACAAGACATTGTTAGATGCATTTTATTCAATTTGCAAAGGTCCAAGACTTGATGTGGATGTGTAAAACTCCTCGTGCAACACTAAATCAAGGCCTCATTAATTCCAATTTATCATCAATTATTCCCATGTCAAGCAAGTTGCCTTTTTTCCATGGTACATTTAGCTGCCACTTTAGTGAGAGGTTGAACTTTCTTCAAACTCACACTAAAGTAGACATTCAAGAGAAGTCTGATCGTATCCATGTGGATGGTCTAGGATAACAAAGATGAAGGAAGCGATCAAGCCCCTAGGATCTAAGATCCTATGTCAAGCTGACATAAGCACAAAAGGACATGCATAGGGCGAATTATTTGTAGCAAAACGAGATAGATGAACATGTAATGGAAAGAAATAGAAGGAAGAGAAAAGAAAAAATGAAGAGATGGATCAAGATTCAACCATTTGTCCAACATGTTGTGGATCATATCTAGGCTATTTTTTCAAATATGCATACTCACTCCAAGGTGAATAAACTCTTGGTTGTCCACCAAGTGAGAAATCCCAAGTATACTCACTATGGGGCCACAAAATGTTTGGTTGTCCCCAGGGTGAGGGATCCACAAGGTGGCTATGGGGAAAATTCATGCCTCATAATGGGCTTTCCCGCTCAACCATACCAAAGTTATACCTCCTGATAACTTTAATAAGGCACCACAATGAAAATGACTTTTGAGCTCTAGGAGGTAACCAAGACTTCTTATTCTTGACACTCATAGACACTGTAAATGATGTAAGGAATGTTCAAAGGGATTTTTCTTTGTTCATGCAATGTATCATCTTAGGGAACATCATTGTATCTAATGCTTGCAAGAGAGTTAAATTGAAAATGGTCTCATCTTGTTTCCAAGAGAGGACAAGTGCAAACTCTCATCCTAGGAAACATTGTACCTAATGTTTCCGAAAGAGGAAATTGCAAGAAAAAGAAAATCACACAATCAAATGTGAGTGGTGATGTATGCCACCACTTTAAAGTGGTTGTGAACACCAGTACTATGAGAAATTACTTTAAATTAGGAGACATGAGAGCTTACGTGGAAATCTCTACGCCAAGTCATATGTTTCCAATTTAAGCTATGTCATGAAAAATGGGAAGTATGTCACATGCTAGCCAACTTAAGGCATGTCGTCCAAATCCCAATCTTGTGTTTATATGTTCATGAAAGGTTAATGACTAGTCAAAAGAGGCAACAACAAGTGACATACGAGAAGGAGGCTACTGAACCCCTTGCCCCCACTTAGTGTAGGAAAACAGTGAGCCAAAATGAGTAATGAAATGTATGCTAGAGTGAAAATAGTATTAATTAGAGGAATTAGGTGCCCCCATATAAGAAAGAACACCAAACTCTTTAAAATTTTTGATTTTACTACTCAAAGCCTTACATTCATTAGTAGAATAACAATGAATGCAATGATATACACAAAAGGAAGTCTTGTAATAGATTTTCTTTTGATTTCTTGGAGGAAGGGTGATCAAGTGATCATTGAGAAGTATTGACAAGATACCCTCTTGATCAATGTGAGAAGGTGGTCTTGTAGTTAGCGACAAAAATTCTTCTTGCTTAGTACAAGGTTTCATACGTATGCAAGACTCTTTTCATTGTGAGATTTTGTTCTCTCCTTTGCAGGAGGGTGTAAAATCTAACGAATTCAATTCATTAGTGTTTTGCAAGATGACATTGACATTAAGTGAAGATGTGTTGATGTTGAGTGAAGGCTTGGAGAACTCTATCAAAGGAAAATAACCAAGACCATAAGTTTTTTTTTTGTGTGATACGATAGATAGGGTTGTGGATACCTTGTTTGTTAGCACCACACCCTTTTCCACTATAGCAAAGTTGTTTCATAAGCCAAGTGTAGAGGGCACCACGGTGTATGGCAATACCCAAGGTTGCTTGCATGTCTTGTGGAAGACTTTCCACTATCTCCTGCCTGGAACCTGACTCCAGTGGGTTCCTCTTGAGCTTGTAGGTTGACCAAAACCCTACTCCAACTCTTCTCAAAGAGTTCTTACCTTGTGCTTTACCCTGGGTAGCTCAACACCTTCTTGCAACTTGTTCAATCTTGCTTGGACTTAGAAGGATCTAAGTGCCATATTCTTCATGCTGTTATAAATACTTGCAGGGGAGTTGTAGATATTGTCTCCATGCTGTTTGTATCCACAAGGATCCATCTTGCTCGGTACTCAACCCTCAAACTACCCGATTTCATAAAATTGTCTAGGTGAGGCCTAAACTCTACTAGCCCTTACCAGTCACAAATTGGCTTTTTCTGCAAATGTTCTCCACACAACCTAGGAAACTAAACACATATTCTGACACCCTTTTGGGACTTTTAAATCTTGCAAAAGTTTTCTGACCTTCTTCTGTTCCGTACAGTGCCTTCCAATGATCTAGGAGAAGAGGCCTAATTGCCCTAATATCTAGGGTTTCACTGGTTTCTTAATCACAATTCACTCCAATGTGTTCAGGGAAGTCTCAAATCTTTTGGAATATGCAGACCTCACCTCACCCCAACTAGTACTGTATGGATTTCGTACAGTTATCTATTCCCCCTGCCTTGGTTCTTGAATTCTCACTTCCAAACACCTAACCGGGTCATAAAGCTCGCCTAGGGTTTGGAGTCAAGACTCATTGCTTGGTCCTTTTTGTTTCCTGCCACCAAATTCATACAATATACTGGCTTCACCCCCATATTCCACCAAACTCAGGAATATCCCGTGGTCAGGGTCTATGGGGAAGCCATTTCCAAATTTGCTGCTCAAAACAGTATAAACACACCCTACTTCCTAATCTTTGAGTTAGAAGCAAAAACTCAACCTCAATACTCCTTTAATACCAGGAGGATCCTACTTATTCCTATGTAATGAACACAAACAATGGGAAATCTGTATTCACAATACCCTAGTTAATCACTGTTTCTCAATAGCTCACGGATGACACAAGGAAACACAGGAGCTCTGCCAAAACAGGAGTAAAATTCCCTTATTAACCTGATCTATGGATATAAGACACTAACACCACCGAGGTAAATCTCCTTTACAACTAAAATACCTGACCTACACTGTCAAAAACAAATACAACGCTGTTTCAATGTACATAACGCCTATTCCAACTCTGTTTGCAAAACACACAGTGATTTCAGTGAAACCCTCTATAACACCAAACGTTGAACTTGAAATAGTAAATACACCACAAGAAGCTTAAATACCAAATGAAAATTACTCTATACTACCCTATAACTACAAACACTGTATTAAACCAACATATTCAGCGCCTTCAAGTATACTGTTTTTCAATGTTCACGGGCTAACACAGAAAATCAGAATTCTTCCCATTCATTCACACCAAAACTTTTTTACAAAGTATCTAATCTCCCATTTTCGAGTCTTTCCACCTATTCTTGATGCCTTTTCCACACTCCAAGGAGGCTGATCGAGCACTTACTCCTGTTTTCTAGGGATTCCAATCCCACTAAATTACATGCAACCAAAACAAGTTCTCCATGCAATCTTCCACTCTGCCTTTTTCCTTAATTCTAGGACCTCAATCTCCTTTAAACTCGAATCAACAACTCCCTTAACCGACCATTAGCATCTTTTGAACATTGTTGATGTGGCTTTAATCCACTATATGCTTTGTAACATGATACATGCTGTTCAAAGATTAATAAAGCAGAATTTAACAATAAGATAACCTAATGAAGATTTTTTTTAATCCTAATGATTAACCCTTCACACACACTCTTTCTAAAATCCAACACAACCTACTAACATCCTGATTTGGCTAAGATCAGGTACAAGCCAAAAATTATGCAAACCAAAATGGAGGTCAGCCTAGGTGCTCCCGCACCACTTCCCATTCATTTCATGAATCCACGGTCTGCCTAAGATAAGATTACATGAAAGTTTATAAGGCATAACATGGATTAGTGTATTCAATGTGGCCACTCCAACTATAAGAGGTATAATGATTACCCCGAGTGGTTTCTTTTTGACATTGTCATATCCCTTAATAGATAAAGAATCAGGTTGAATGTTTGATTGATCAATGCCAAGCCTATCTAGAAGGTTCACAGTACACACATTAAGGGAAAAACCGGTATCTACAAGAGTTCTCTTTCTCCCTTTTCATTTGTATTGTGCTATGATCATGAAAGGATCATTTTGTTTTTGCACATCCAAAGAGGGGAGTTCACTTTGGTGGAAAACAATGTCATTGTTTATTCTATGAATGATCATTGTTATGTTGCTTGCATGCATTAGAAGGGGACAAGAAGTTGTTGTAATCGGTGGCTATAGATATCAAAAAACCCTTGCCAAGTATGGCTTGTCATCTGTGTCATTATCCCACCATCGCTTTAGCACCATGTTCGGTAGGCCTTCTTTTGGTGTGTTTCATATTACTTTTTGTGTGTGCAGTTATGTTTGTTTGTGACATTAGATGCATATAACATTTGTATGTATGGTAGGGTGTATATTAAGTGTAATATTAAATATTGACCTTTATATTTATTAGAGTGGTAGACAGTATACCTATTCTCGGTATGTAATTCCACATACATACATTCCCACACATTGTTTTTGTGTGTGTATATATCTACGCAATAGATTCCTACAAATGCATCCAGGGCATGCAATGCCTACATATGTTCTTGCAAAACAAAATCTACACCAGGATATATAGGTATTTCAAGTTAGATGCACTTTTTTAGTTATTATTTATTTCAGCCTCAAAAAGTAGTTGTTAGAATGATAGGTTATATATTAAGTGTAATAAAAAACATTGGCTCCACCATTGATCAAAGTGGTGGACAATGTATGTTCTTGCTCGAGGGTTTTGTGAGAGCCCATGGGGCTCCATGACCCAATATGGTAGGGTGGAGAGCATGCCTTCTTTTTTTTGTTTCATTTTATATTTCCTATATGCTCTTTAACTGCATTGTTGCTCTTTAAAGTGTAATAATGAACATTGATTTCACCATTGATCAAAGTGGTGGATGATGTATGTACTTGCTCGGGGGTTTGGTACGATCCCACAAGGCTCCATGACCTAATATGGTAGGGTAGAGAGTAGGCCTTATTTTTTTGTGTTTCATTTTATATTTCCTATACATGCAGATTTGTATGTTATGCATATGTAATTGTATATGCATATGCAATAAAAAAAAAGAGAAGTTATTTTAGATGGAGGGTGGAATGAAGGAAGGAATGATGCATAAGCATAAGCAGCAATAACAACAACAACATTACACTCTCCTTTAAAAAATGCACCGTACCTTCCCTTCATTACACTCTCCATCAAAAATGCATTGCATATGCATTGATAAATTTACATATACATATGCATATATGTATGCTTTGGTTGTTCTGCATAAGGCACTGTTGAAAAAATAATTTGTGGCCATGTGGGTTTTTTTTTTTTTTTTGGCGCATGGTTTTGTTACTATGGATTCTTCTATTTTGTGGGTTTTCCATCTGGGACACCATTGAAACCAGTATTGTTTCATTTATGGATTTTGTTTTATGTCAATGGTTGCAACACAATAAAATAGTTAATGTTATAGAGTTTATGTTGTTTTCCATATGGTATTTATGAGTGTTGTTCTCTAGCTTTGGCTATATTGTTTCATATTCAATTGGCTTGACCTCTTTAGTTATGTGATTATTCTTTAAGTTGGTGTTTGCAAGAATTTTATTATTTTCCTCATATTATGGTTGTAGGATCCTTGGCCTTGTTCAAGTTCTAGTCCTACATCAAGTGTGGACTGAAAAAAGGTAGCAAAACACCAAAGAAACCAACTCTATTATGTATGACATAGAGACCAGATTTGTGCAAGTCGTCGAGCCAAATACTTGTAACAAAAATCTCCTGTAGTTCATGCTTGCTCCCTGCCTGATCAAGAAACCACACTAAAATTGTAGCCAAGCTCATTGGAAGAGCACACTCACTTCTATAGTCCCGCATCCCCCATCCCTTACAAACTTCCACACAACCTTCCCAGTCAAGGTGCCTTAACAATAGGCAGCTTTAGATCTCAACAAACCCTTGCCAAGCATGGCTTACCATCTGTGTTGTCAGCCCCCCACCGCTTTAGTAGCATGTTTGGAGATTCTTTTCGCATTGCAATGCAATCCTTCCACCAACACATTGATGCTTTGTCTAATATGAAAGTTTGTGGTGTTTTCAAGGAAAGCTAAGCCAACATGAAAGTGAAAGCATCCAATGCGGGCATCATTTTTCTACTTTGTGCTTCTGAAAAGGGAGTCCATAAATTTAGTTTAGTGAACAAGATGGATCCAGGACCATAGCCTCCTATCCTTGCAAAGCTTACTTAGGTTGAAGAAATGCTTATAGCTAGAGTTGCTCTAGTTTTACAAGTGACCCATGCTAGAGGAGGCCAATACAAATATAGTGGCCATTATATAAGCTTCCCTCAATACATCATGGCCATTGCAACTTTGTAACCATGTCGCCTACATGATGTTGAAGTGGTGATTTTTTGAAGAACTAGCATTTAGGGGACGAACTATGATTGCTATTTGACAAACATAATGTCATTACTGCATTAATATACAAAATTGAGAATGATCTATACTATTGTGATGTTGCAATTGATTGTGATGCTTTCAATTTGTTTCCTGCTACAAGTACCAGTTGACATCTTCGATCTTCTACACACAATAAAAGAACTAGTACATAACATAGTTGAACCAGTGGAAACTCTGAAAAGTGTTGTTGATGAGGAAGCCGAGCTTGAGGAATCATCATAATTTATTCCATTGATGCCCAACCTTCCCCGAAAATTGCAAGAAATTAGAAATTCTTTGTATAGATTCAAGACATTAGTCAAGATACTTTTCCTTGGCCTTAAATAAATTCTAATCCTATCAATGAATACAATATAGAAGGGCTATTAAGAATGACTTTTCCAACATTGTTTCCCACTGGAGCGATGCCCCTACAATCCAGAAGCATACAGATTCACTTACATGAATATGCATTGCACTTGATGAGACACTATGATAATAGATTTGAGAGGCATGTCAGATTTAAATATTAACTTTGTAATTTGATAATGATACATCGAAGCCAACAGTCGATTTCTGTTTTCATGAAAAAAACTTGGAAGAAAGGATCCCAAACTCTATGGTTGCTCTGCGACTATTGCTTCGGGATGCACCAGACACCCAGATAGCAAACCAACTTGTTTGCTTTGGTGCATCTTTTCGAGGGATGCACTCATATTGGGGCAAGTGTCAACAAGAGCTCGTGACAATGATCCACCAACTTGGCACACCGACTCCCTTCTTCACTCTGAGCTCTGTAGACACAAAATGACCTTATTTGCACAAGGTAATTGATTCTGATGCCGAGCCACATATGCCATACTCCCAAAGATGCTTCATAGACAATGTCATCCATAACTTGCACATAATAGCCTTGTACATGCACTTGCAGTTCACCATTTTCCATGAAGAGGTTATTGAGAGGCTTTTCCATACAAAGGATTACCGGTATAGGTATGAGTGGAAACGTGGATAAGCACATGTCCATGGTTTCTTGTGGTTTCCAGGTGCCCCGAATATGGATATGCTTGATTGATCCAACCCACATGAGCTTCAGTAGCCAAAAAACTTTTTCGATCAATATGTTCAACATGGAATCCTCATTCCCCAAAACATATAATATGTAGAGTCCACCACTCATCTTTGGAGGACCCATCTTTGTTTCACAGTTTGCAAATTTCTTGCATTGACCCAATGGTGGATTACAAACAATTGGTGAAAATGGTGCAAAGGCATACCGAATGTACTCAATACACTTACCTTAGGAAAAAGGTCACCAATTACAATGTCATTGCAAAGCTCTGTGGAATGCACAACCATCATTGACATTGGAAATTGACAATGAATTGAAAAAATCCTATAAGCTAGCAAGAAATGATGAGTGTGTTAATGTCCAAAACCTTGAGATGCTTGCAATCTAGTGAAGAAATGTTGATTGCCAGCTAGTCTTGTCAAGGAAAATTATGGTAAACTATATTTCCAAATATGCATCAAAGTCAGAAAAAAAAGTCTGAAAGCTATATTGATATCTTGCAGAGGCTTGCAAATACAAATTCATCTAGGGATAAAGTGTTGCTTTCCTATCAAAAATTCATGATGAACTTGGTTGTAGATCGTGACATTGGTGCACAAGAAGCATGCCATATGCTACAAAAGTTGCTGCTTGTCATCTCAAGCTGGCATTTTCTGTCTTTGAAGGTGAGTAGGCAAACATTCCACTGTTTGAAAATGGCTGATAATGGTGATGAGCTTGCAAGTGGTTATATTCATTGTTACATACAAAGACCAGCTGAAATGGACACTATATCCCTTATTCAAACTATGCAATTGTATGGGTATGTGCAAGATCATCATGGAAAGAAAGGCCCTTAAGTGGCAATGAAAATTTAGAAAAATCAAAATTAGGTAACTTGATGTAAAAATTTGAATAAGTTATCTATATTATTTCAAAAATATGTAAGAAAAAAATATGTGGAAAATTGAATGTAGTTTCTAAACTACTAGTTTTATTTTTCTAAAAACAATCCATTTGCTGAAAATTGAAATGTCAATGCAGAGTACTTAAATTTTAAGGAAAAAATAAGTAGGTTTTCTATCTAACCACCCTAACCATAAAACAAAACAATAATATTTTTACATAATATTTTAGGTATAAGTAAGAGAACTGTGTCAGGATGTGATGCATATTTTTTTGTAATTCTTTTTAAAGTAAATAATTAATTATAGATTTTTATTACAACTTTAAAAATAAAACTCATATATCGACCACATTAATAGTCAAAATTAATGCAATTCAATTCTTTCTTTTCATCCTATGGTATGTAAAGCATAGAATGCTTGATGCATGTTTGGACTCAAAAATGTGACACCATTTGAAGATATAGATGTTTTTCAATCGGGGCTATCAATAAGGACTTTAGTCGTAATTCTAATAGAAATGAAAATAATTATTTATTAGATTCAAAGTAAAGT
>VDFB02214503.1:0-13250 GCA_007258455.2 Sequoia sempervirens
CTGGATGTCCAAAAACCTTCCTATTGCTGATTGGGTGGTGGGAGGAGATTTTAACATGGTAGAGCACCATGAAGATCGTAGTTGGCCTAGTCATTTCAAACTCAGTCAAGAAGAATTTGAAAAATGGATTTTTTGTAGAAATGTGCTTGGAGTAGTTGATCCTATCCATAGTAAATTCTCTTGTCATGCCAAGAATTGGTTCACCTGGTCTAATTGCAGACTAGGTAATGAGAGGAAGCTGAGCAGATTGGACCGCTTTTACTTATCTCATAATTTACGGTTGGAGAAGTTGTCACAAGATTTTTTGGTGCTGGTGGACTATTCTACAACCTTATCTGATCATTTTCCAATTATTTGTTCTATTTCATCTTTGGAGAGTACTGATTCTAAGTCTTCTCAACTCCCCTTCAAGCTGAATATTTCTCATCTTAAAAATAAAGAGTGTGTTTCAGCCTTAGTTGGGATTTGGAACTCTATTCCCAAACCTCATGAAGGAGATTCATGGGTGAGTTGGTGGATTTCTGCTATAGAGCAATGTGTTGAGTTTCTTCGTTCATTCGGCAGAAGAATGGCTTGGAAACGTAAACGCTGTGAGAAATCTCTCCAAGGACAGTTAGAGCTGGCTAGAACTAAACTTAATCTTCATCCACATGATGAATTACTTCAGAAACATATTGCTGTTACAGAAACTCAGCTGTGAAAACTAGACCATTATAGAGGTCAGGGTGCTAAAATCATAGCCAAAATGCAATGGATCAAGGAAGGGAACAAGGGGTCTAAGTATTTCTTCAATTATCTTAACTATAAACATAAAAATGAGAAAATTGAAGCTATTAAAGATGAAAATGGATATCATACTTCCCAGGCTGAAATCATTAATTTGTTTCATAATTTTTATGAAGGCTGTTTAGAGAAGACACTAAATGGACTGATATTCAACTTACTTTGGAGGACAGTGTGCAAGAATTTATTCCAAATATGATTGACCCTAGTTATAGCAAATATTTAGATCGAATACTCTCCTTGGAAGAAATTGAACATGCTCTATTTTCCATGAAACCATATAAAAGTCCTGGCTTTGATGGTCTTCCTGCTGAATTTTACCAAACCATGTGGAAGCATATTAAGGATGATTTTTATATGTTATATTTGGAAGCCTTTAACAATGGGTCCTTAGGTCCTACTATTAACAAAGGTATCATTAAACTTATTCCTAAGGGTAAGAATGAGGATAGTATTGCTGGTTGGCGTCCTATCACACTTCTAAACACTTCATATAAAATTATTGCAAAGGCTTTAGCTATCAGAATTAAACCCATTGTGCAAATGATTGTGAGGGCCGAACAAACAGGGTTTTTAAAAGGGAGATATATTCTTGATAATCTTATGCTGGCTTGGGAGACTGCGGAATGGGCACAACAATCAGGACAAAATGCTTTGATAGTCAAGTTGGATTTTGATAAAGCTTATGATAGAATTCGTTGGAGCTTTATCCTTAAAATGCTTCAATGGTTGGGGTTTGGTCCTAAAATTCTTAAGCATGTTCAAATGTTGTTCCAAGATGCTAATGCTCATTTGATTATCAATAAGAATATGTCAGACCCCTTTATTTTACAGCGTTCCATAAGGCAGGGATGTCCCCTTTCTCCCTTTCTGTATGTTCTTACAGCTGATGCCTTGGGCTATTTTCTGCATAAAGCTCATCAAATGAAGCTCATCAAAGGGATTTCTATCCCTCAAGATAAGGTGGTCATTAATTCCCATTTTGCAGATGATAGTATGTTATTCCTGCATAATTCTGAAGAAGAGGTGAATAATGCTTTGGAAATGATTCAGCTGTACTGTGAGGTTTCTGGCTCGATTATTGCTCACAATAAAACTGAATTTTTAATGACTCAGCCCTATTCTAATTCTCAATGGATACCAAAAGAATGGCGGAAAATCAAACATGGTGAGATAACTAGATATTTGGGTATTCCCTTTGGTTTGGGAGTTTCTCTTTCTGAAATGTGGACCTGGTTTTTAAATAGACTTAAGCATAAGCTGTTCACTTTTGGCAATAAATTTTTGTCCTTGGCTGGTAGGATTCAAGTGGCAAATAAAATTTTCATTGCTTCCCATGTGTACTTTTCTTCTTGTTGGATGCCTTCCAGGCAAGGCTATGAGGAACTCAACAAAATGGTTAGAAGATTCTTGTGGTCCAAATGGGATGGTAATGGTGGTTTTATAGCTTCTTCATGGTCTCACTGTATTCAGCCAAAACATAAAGGTGGCCTTGGACTTATTAATCCCCAAACCCAAGGGATCTGCCTTGCTGCCAAATGGATTATAAGAGCTGCTAGTGGAGATGAACCATGGAAGGTTTTAGTTCGTCAACGTATCATGGATGCTTCTATTAAGAAGAAGTGGCAAGGTGTTCGTTGGCTTGATAAATTGCTGCTGCCTTCTTCTTTTAAACTCAGAGCTTCTTTTCCCCTTCAATCAGTTTGGAAAGCATGGCAAAAAGTTAGCAAGTTTTTACATTGGAATGGTTCACCTTTGCAAACCGGGTTCAGCTTTGTTTCGATGTCCATTTGGTGGAACAAATTAATCATGTATCATGATCAACCTTTGGCTTTATGCTTTCCAAGACACGCTTACTTTTTATTTAAAAAGGGAGTTAGACAGTTTAAAGATCTTTGGGATTTTGACCTTTTTGACTGGGCTCCTTGGGTTAAAATTAAGGAACAGTATGGGCTGAGTTCTGGATATGAACAGTTCATCATTTTTATTAAATCTCTTGTGCCAGTGGATTTGACTATGAAGTTCTGTACTTCAAGGGATTGTTACTTTTTTCGAGATTGGAAATGGTTATCTTATCGTCATTTCAATAATTTTCCTTTGAAACACATATATTTGAAGCTTTTGCCTAGCTGCAATATTGCTACTCGTTTGAACCAGAAGTGGAAATGCAGATTTAGTGTCAAATTTTGGTATAAATTAAGTGCTCAGATATGGCGGTCTAAAGCTGATTTTGATGCACAGGTGTTGGTCTGGAAAATATTGCACTGCAAACTACCTGTGGGGGATAGATTGAAGTACATTATGGTTCAACCAGCAAGCTTTCCTTTTTGCAAGGGTGTGGAAAGTTTGAAGCACATTTTTTGGGATTGCATTTATGTTAAAAGGATTTGGTTTTCAGTTTTTAGAGATTTGTCTACTGTTTTTAAGCATGATTTGTCTTGGAAAGAGGCTATCTTCGGCTTTGGCATGCAAAAAGATGTTATTGCTGATTCTATTCGACATGTTGTTTTGAAAAATATATGGAAGATTAGGTGTGCTGCAATGTTTTCTAGTAACTCTTATCAGACTGTTGGGACCTTACGGCTTTACTCTGACATATATCTACAGGTGCTTGTTCTTTTTTCACAGATTCGGGTTATAGGTAAGAAGAATGAGCAGGTTAAACAAAGGCTACAACAAGTTATTTTGCAGATTGCGAAGTTTCAACTGGGCAAGAAGATGGAGCATTGTAAAAACATTATACAGATTTTGTAATTTGCCTTTTTGTGGCTGTTTCTTATGGTTGCCTTGTTCAACCTCTGATATTGTCACTCGGATTATGTATTTAATCTTTTGGTTTCTGCTATTGCGGTAGCCTCTTGTAATTCTTTTCTCGCTTTGTTCAAAAAACAAATAAAAATTATGATTTTTTAAAATTTATATATTATTAATTTAAATAAATAATGGTTATGTTGTATTTATTTTTGGTTTCTCATTTAATAAATAAAATAACTTTTAGTTAGTTAAATAAATAAATAAAATTTATTAGTAAATTTTGTATTTATTAATATGTTTTTGTGTATTATTAAAAATTGATATTTTTATACATCTATAAGTAATTTTTACATGAAGATAATTTTTTGAAAATAAGGTTAGATTAATACAATGATATATTTATAATTTAGTATAAATTAATAATTACAAATTATGTTTAATTCTGTAGATTAATGTATTTTAGTATTAATGTGAAATTATGAGTAAATATAATGGATAAAAATATTTAATTTTATGATTAGAGAATGATGGATTATTCAATAGGTATTTGTGAGTTATCTTTAAAAAATTGTTATGAAAATTTATTAACTAAGATTTAAATCCATTAAAAATTATGGCATTTGAATTGCATTGAATAATTGTAATGCTAGATTTTTAACTTTATAGTGGAATTATCAAATAGGGGGGAAACTTTTTGAATTGTTGAGGGAACTTTTAGGGCAATGCAAAAACTAAAACTTGAATGAAACATCAAGAAATAAAAAAGAAAGGTGTGACAAAAGAGGGCCACGATTTGAATCCACTATTAAACCTTCTCAACTTGCAATTCCTCAACTAAGCACATAAATGAAAAACCAACTTATCATTATTAGTTACAACTAGCAAGTGGGCAATTTTTTGTTCACAAAATGAAAGTTTTTGCATTTAATCCTAAAAGGAATAGGTGACATGTCTTAAGGGAACCTATAGTTCAATATTAATAAGAAAATACTTGTATAACTAAAATTATTTATTTTTGTTGGAAAACTCTTTAATAATATTAAGTATAATATATGATTTATTAAATAAAATAGATAGTATTTATTTTTTATATGTTTGTTTTTAATTAAATAAAATTTATTAATAATTTTTTTTTATTATGAATATGTTTATATGTATGTAATAATTTAAATTATTATTAAAATAAATAATTATATGAAGGGATGAAGATGTTAACAAACTTTTTATCTTTAAAATCAGTTTTTCAAATATATTATATTAAAATAATTATGAAAATAAAATAGAATCATTGAAATAATGAATGATGTTTTTTTAAACATAAAATTAAAATTTACATCCAAAAGTAAAATAGTTCTTCTTAATCCAAAAATTGAGTAAATAAAATTAAATTATTGTTATGTAAATACAAATGATTCTTCAAATAAAAATAAAATAGACAATATAAATAAAATAAAACAATCCTTAAATAATTCTAAATTAAATTTGAATAACTCTTAAAGTAAATTGTAGATAGTTGAATTTGACCACTCCCATATGGTCAAATTCGCCCTTGAATTCCTTTGTCTCGCATCCCTTAGCCATATTAATTAAATAATTCAGTATTTGATTAATATTTCCCTTCAGCCTAATATCCCCTAAGGTATTTAATTAATCAATCAAATACCTTAACCCCTTCATCTCTAAATTAAATAAATACCCCAATTTATTTAATTTAGTCATGCCCAAATGAAGTAAATCTATTTTTAATTCATTTTCTTCTATCTTCGCATGTCACATCCTCCATAATATCCCACTTGCCTCTAACCCTTCATTAGCCTGCCTAATCCCACATTTGCACAACCTTAATCACCTAATTAAGCTAACCTAATCTTCATGCCATTTATGACATGTGTCCTTAGTCAACCTACATTAAATGCTTTATCTATTTGGAGAAGGCATCGCCTACCCTATGTGAATTTTTAATTCACATTTATTCACCTTATGCATTTTAAGGAATTTTAAATTCCTTCTCCCATCCCCATGAGGATTGTCCTCTCAAGGCACATGTGGACAAGGACCTCCTTTATGAGGAGATCTTGTCCATTCCCAAGGTACATAAAAGTACCTCCATGTCATCTCCACCTCACCCCTTCCCTTCCACATCATTCGCCACATGTCAGTTTGTGGCAACTTGTGATTTTTCAACTCACCCTAGCCCTTGATCTCCTCCACCATGGCTTAATCTTGGCCCTCTATTACTTTAGAGGCACTTCCCCAAAAAATGGTGGAAATGTCTCCATTTTGGATCATCCACTTTAGCAATCACACTCTTGCAAGCATTCAAGCCATCCCTTAGCCATTCAAGCATCCACCATTGTTGCAGCATTTTGAGCCACAATATTGCATCTATTCACATACCCACATCCTCCATTGCATTCCTCATCACTTCACCATCATCTAGAGCTAATATTTGAGCCATTTTGTCCAAGAAGGAGCACACAATCCAACATCAGCAAGGGCCAACCAAACCATTAATTTGAACAAGGTAAAAAGTTATATTTTCTTGTGCTTTGTTTCAATTCAACTAGGCCTAATCTTGAGTGTTTGTTTTGTGTTTTTCCTTTTTGCATTTTACTTAGTTTTGCATCTTAGAGTAGGTAAAAATACTTGCACACATAAATAAAATAATTCAATTACAATAAGTGTTTGTTAAATAGATGTACTTAAGATATATATACTAGTATACACATGTTAAATTTGGTCTAGATTAATAAAATGATATAAATTAATAATTAAAAGTCATGTTAAATTTTGTGGATTAATGGGTTTTGGTATTAAATGTTAAATTATGAGTAATTGTAGTGAAAAGAGATATTTAATTTTATTATTAAATAATGAATGTGGTTTGATAAAAATAAATTTAGTCTAAATAAGTCAAACAATATGCTTATAGTTTAGTGTAATTTAGTACAAACTAATAATTAAAGATTGTGTGTAATTTTGTTGATTATTATTAAGTTAAGAAAGTGAATATAGTGGTAGAGATACTTGGTATATGATTGATGAATGAATGTCATTTGATAAAGAACATATTCTTGATTGTTACTAAAATGTATTTTTATGAGTCTTGAATTGTGTGATAAATCTCTATGATGTCACCAATTATGAATTTATGGGTTTGGGTATACTCTATACTCATGTATTTATTCTATGTGCATGGATTTGACCTTGTTTAGTGTTTATTTCTACTCTATAACTTACCTAAATGATATTTTTTCTTTGCTCTTTTCTAATATTTGGAGACTCGTAATATTTACAAATACCTTGAAAATATTATCATCGTATCAAAATATAACATTTTCACCTAGGTCAACTCCAAAAATGTGTGTAAGAGATCAAAGACATGTAGCATTCATAAATACTTAGGGAAGGATTGTCATTATATTGCAAGTGGACACGTTCACCTAGGCCAACCTATGTAAAAGATCAAAGACTATATACAAGCACCTAAGAATGATGCATTTAAATTTGTTATTCCTTTTAATGCACCAAACATAAGTGTTTCATTATTAATAATGTTAAGAGACATAATTATAGCAATGAAAATAAATGAGTTGTAATGATATGAGTATTTTAATAAAATACCTTTAACTTAAATTTAATAGCCATTTACATGTAAAATTATTAAATAACTCAAACTTGTCCCTTCAACCCCTCCTTGCTTGATTTGCATAGAATGTTGCTCACTATAGGTTGGATGTTTTTAATTTTTTGTTATTTAAAATTGACAAAAAAATACATTTATCTTACACAATTTTTTGTACACTTGGAACCAAAACTAACCAAGAAAAGAGTTAAAAGGAAATTGGGAAAAAAGATGAAGTTCAGGGTCCATTTGACATAGATTTTTAGAAAGATATATATGCTAGTTTAATTTAATTTAATTTAATTTAATTAATAACTATTTTATAGTTTATTTACTTTAAGGTTTTTTTAATTTTATATTAGAATTATTTAAGAATCATTTTATTTTGTATAGATATAAAAGTTATCTTTTATGCTTTGTTAACACGCTCACATCATTGCACTTCACCTCTTGTTGTCATTGTAGTTATTTTGTTTTATTTTTTAAAATTTTAAAAAATAAAATATTTCTTCAATTAGAAATAGTAATGTATAAAATAAAATAATTTTTAAGTAAATGTTAAAATAAATAGTGTTTATGTCTTTTCTTATCTCTTTACTTATTTATGTGTTTATGTGTTCATGCATCTATTTAAAAGTCTAGATAGATAATAAAAATAATATTTATATATAAAAAAAAATTGAAATAAGAGTTAAAATGAATGATTTGTTTTCATTTAGCTTTTTGAAAACTTAGATTCTACTTGATATAATCTCAATATTGATGAAATAAATAATTTTTGTTATACAAGAAATTTTTTATTAATATTGAACTATAGGTTCCTTAACACATGTCAAGTCTTCGTAAACCTATTCCTTTTAGCTTTTAGGATTAAAAGTAAAAACTTTCATTTTGTGAGCAAAAATTTGCCCACTTGCTAGTTGTAAACTAATAATGATAAGTTGGTTTTTCATTTATGTGCTTAGTTGAAACCCTAGTTGCAAATTATTGGTTTTTCATTTAACTGTTTTAAAGAAAGGCAAATTATAGACACCTAAAGTTGCAACTAAGGCAAATTATTACAAAGGCGTGTCCCATGTGAGCTTTCAAAGCTCATTTTCTCCTTCAACAGTCTAAGAGAGCGGAGAGGGCATGGTTGACAGACTGTTCAATGGTAACCGTTGATTGTTGTTTAAAATCGTGGGACATTCCTTCCGTCAATACTGCATACGAATTAATGTTTGCATTGCCTCGCATTTACTTGCTTCCCGTCACTATTTGTTTCTGCGCTGAACGGTGCCCTATCTCCTCTCCCTATGGTCGGGTCGGATGTCTACCCTGCGTCAAGTCTTTGACCTGCATCCAGGATAAGCTCCACGCATGCATTGACGAACACGGCAATGAGGTACTCTACTCCAAAAACAATTCCCAACAATACGTTTTGCACATTAACCAGTGGCAAGAGGAAAGCCTTCCAATTAGTTGCAGTCATGGAAGGTATGCTACTTTTTCGTATTTGCTCTCAAACCCTAATCTTAGATTTATTTTGTTACATAATCTGACGAATAAATATTTGAATTGCAGGGTGGATTCTGTGGCTGTGGAGAAGCAAAACCTGTGTTTGTCACTGCAAGTTTGACGAGATTCGGTTTCAAATTTGCAGACCTCCAGAGCATGGGTCCTACCAAGAAGAAAAACAGGAGGAGATTCCTAACATCTGCACCATCTACTGAATTTTGATACATGTGTAGGCCTTGCCCTACTGAAATCCCAAAAACCTTTGAGGCATGCCTGTGGCTACATCTGAGACAAAGGCTTTAATTTCTTAGGAGTGAGGATGGAGCCCATAAGTTCTTGCCATGGTTCGATTCGAATTTACCGATAGACACATTATCTTTACCACTTGGATCTGATAAGTGAGCAAGGGTTACTTTATTTCCTCTCACCCACCCTTGACCGCGCGAGATTCGAATGAAGGCAGATACCCAATCATCTTTGCAATCAATAGAGTTCGATAAGACAACCTTGAGTTTGGAAATCTTGTGTTTCTGGGCCATCACTCGGGAGATTAGTTATCCCAATCCATTTGTGGTCATATCTTCTTTCCCCCCCGAGAAGTTGAGGTGATTAAACATTACGGAGGTGGAGTGACTACATTGTGATGATATCGAATTATATGATTCTTTTCCAGAAATGAAAAAAATTCACTAATGATTATGTGAAAGAAAATTTTCAAATATCAAATTCTGCGAGCAAAATGCCATTGTTGCGGGTAATTCGATCACTAATTCTTTCCTGATCAGATAAGCAAGCCACTATTAATCTCCTATGGCAAGCAAAATGAAGGAATAAATTGTTTTCTCATGTCCATTTCCTTTTTAGGTTGCTAAGAGAATTTTATTTGGTGTAAGTCATGCCCCGATTCTTTCTTTTTTGATTTGGTAATGCATTTGATTTTAATATGTACAGTATTAAATTTAGGGTATGTAGCCTTTCTTAATTAAAAAGCTTTATAATACAATTCGGCTGACCAAACTTAATCCAGTCAACTATCATGAGAAAAGAAAGAGAAAAAAGTTTATTGCAAGGAAAACACAGAGCATTCCTGCACAGTTAGCAAAGAGCAAGGAAATAGACGAAAATGTTTTTGTGAGGAAAATACAAAGAATTCTCGCATTCATTCATAGGTCAAACCTTTTGTATTGTATTTGAAGTAATTGGGATGTGAAAGTAGATTAGTGTAGTTAGTAGCCATTGTATATTAAAACAGAGAACATAATAATGATTGTAACCTAATTTCACATTTTAGTTAGATCCATTTCCTAGGAATAGCTATGCTATGAAAGATTATTTCTAATGGTGAATTGTAACCTAATTTCACATTTTAGTTAGATCCATTTCCTAGGAATAGCTATGCTATGAAAGATTATTTCTAATGGTGATCTTCCTATTAACTTCAATTTGCTGACATACAATTTAAGCAGCTAGAAATTCCCTCCTTTGAATAATTAAAAGTAAGACAAAAAATTAGTTGTGCTTTCGATTATAATAAGCTTAAAAGGATGATTGTTAATTATCATTAACTAGTCTTTAGATGATCACAATGTTATTGGAAATTATCACATTCTGTTTTATATTGTAGATGTTTCTTATTTGAATGCCATAAGGACATTTTAGCCTTTCTGAATCATGAATAAATCTAACTATTTAAATGTATATTGAAGACATTATTATAATTTTACATAGCCATGGTCCAGTGGGCAATTGTCTAGTAGAAAGGTGAAGTGATTATCATGATGATGATTGTAGGTCAAGCTATTTAAATCTAACTTGTTGCCTGTCAAGCTTGAAATGAGTATGTCACTTTTGCTAACACCATTTTCACAGACTACAAATAAACAAATCAAATCCTCCAGAAGCACCGAAAGGTAAAGCCCAATAGAAGGCTTGTATGCAGCTTTTGCTGCAGAATTTTACAACTGCCAACTAGGAAAGACAAAATGGACCAAGGAAATGTATTCCCATTTTGCTTCAGTTGTTTCCATTTCTTAGTTAGAATCTTCTCTTTCCCTATGGTTGCCTTGTGGAAAATTTCTACTCATACATCTGAATTTTCTGAAACAGAAACTACAGAATATGCACATATTACCAGACAACTTGTTGAAATTGATACTAGCATTCCAATTCTGTGATCATTTGAAAAGATCGGATTTTTCCATTTCTACCTAGAAGTCATTGCAGTTGCCATGCATTTTCCATGCACTTATATAGTCACTTATTGCAGTTCCCAACTCCTATGCATCTTGGCATTTACTGCTTCTAGCACCTACGACTTCGTTACACAGCAGGTGACACCATATGGCCGGCCATTTGATCAGATCATCTAGTCCCAGGGTGCAGACCAACAATATATAGGTCGCCTTAAGCTAAGCAACACCCAGATCGCTGCCAGTCAACTATTATAAATTTCACATCTGCTGTTTGGAGGGTTTGAGGCTGAGTGTGGAAGAATTAGGTCGTCATTCAAGGAGAAATCAGTCATATCAGACCCTAGATGCTACCCCTTTGCTGACTGAGTCGCCATTGACAGTCATCTATACCAGGAATATTATAACAACGACAATATGAGGTCTTTGTAATTGTAATTACCTCAAAAAAATGTAAAGCAGACTTTTTCTATTGTATTTATTATGTTGGGCAATCGACCTGGAGTTGAAATTACTGTTGTCAATTATAAAAACTTGTAACTTTAAGGATATAGACCTGCCAGACATTCTAGAACTGCTTCTAAAAGGATATTGAATCATTACAACTAGCTGCAAAAGTAGAGATGCTAGCTCTATTAGTTTGTGGGAAAATGATCTCTCAAATGTAGCACCCCTGTTTATATTGAAATAACATGGAAACATGGTTTCAAAAAAGAATGTAATAATATCAAAAGTGTATTGGTACCTAATTGTATCACTGATTCCTAACCAAGTAACCAGACATGAATCTGAATAGATCTTGGTAAGTTCGCAGAGCCACAACTACCTCATGACATGAATTTGTGCATAATTTCTTCTTTATTGAATTTTGTGCAGAAGTTCTTCTCAAGGCTCTGGCGATTGGGAGTGGCACTTATTATTACATCTGAAAAAATCCCTCATCCAAACCCTATTCCAAAGCTCCAATTTCAGCACAGGCAGGCAGGATGCTGGTTTGCATTTGTTCAAAAGTTTTTAAAGCCTTTTCAACAATCACATTTTGAACATGTTTCTCAAATAGCTGTACTCTCAATTCACATGCGACAAAATTCCTCTACCCTTCATGATTTGATAAATGACCCTACCCTGTTCAAAAGTCCCATCTTTAGCTTTTGTTTGAAGGTATGCAACTGTTTTTGCTGCTTTTGTTTCAGGAATCACTGTTTCAGTTGGTATAGCGAGTCTTATGAAATCCAATGGATAAAGCATAAGATTTGCAAACAGGGCATGGTTCCCAAATAGTTTTTTTAAGCTAGCTTATGATGGTGAATTGAAGGATATGTTATGCCTATTTAATTGTAATTTATTCCAGTAGCAGCACTTTCAGTGGGTTCTATCGGCATAAGATAATCTACTGCATCCTGATAAGGTCATCAGAGATGATGGCAGCAAAATCTGATGTTTATTATAGTTTATGATATCCTTACATTAGGTCTACTGCATCCTGATAAGGTCATCAAAGATGATGGCAGCAAGGTCACCCTTGTAAAGTACTCTGATGTGTGGATTGAGGCCTGAGAGAATATGAAACTGTTTTAAGAACAGGAATATGCTTCTGCTGACCCCTGCTTGTTGGGCTACCAACTTTTTTATAACTTATCAGTTCAACAGTGTGAATGGGCTGATATTCAATGTGAGGACCAAGGGCTTGAACAATGCTTTTAACACAAGCATGTTTGCATGCATATAGAACACAAGCAAAGCTTACAATGTCAGGACATGTTCCAGAGTGCTTCATTAATTCAAATATTTTGAGAGCATCCTTGCAAAATCCATGTTGTCTGTATCCTGCAATCATTGCCTTCCATGAGATGACATCTCTTTGAGGTATTTTGTCAAACAGTTCACGTGCCTTTTCTATGCTTTCACATTTTGCATACATGTCCATCAGGGCAGTTGCATCTGCAACATCTGAAAAATTCCTCTATCCTTTATGTTTTGATGGATGTCCATACCCTGTTCCATCATGACAAAAGAAGCATTGCATAAAAGAAAGCTAATGGACTATAAAAATATGATGTTACTAAAAAGTCAGGCCATTAGGTTGCAGAAATGGGCACAGACAGGGCTTGTAGAGAATAATCGTCAGAGTTTAAAGATTGTATAGATGATTTTTGCTCTGCATCGATTCTTTTCTTTCATTATTCCAATGTTGATAGTGGTCATCCATAGGCATTTCCCCTTGTATAATAATCTTTGAATGCTTGGGCCCCCCTCCTAAATAGTGCTCCTAGGGAGCCAAAAGAATTGTCTCTCCAATCAATTTAAACAATAAGCTTTTAACAACCCCAAAATGATTAGGAATAATTACATCTTCTGAACACTTGCATCGGAGAGCACAGTAGGATTAGACAAGCCAGTGA
>VDFB02214503.1:14711-28934 GCA_007258455.2 Sequoia sempervirens
TCATCAGCCAAAGCAACCTGCACCAACCAGCTAGAAGGGGCCCACATTCTTCGTGATTAACAGACTCTCTAACTTTTAATGCCAACGATGGAATCCGAGCTAATCTGCTCGTTACTGCACACCAGTAAGATTCCAAATTAAACCCAACGGCAAAGGAGTAAAAGTTGGGTGCTGAGGATTTTGAGTGAAATCTAAAGCCGACACATGTTTTTATCGATTAAACATAATTATTTTCTTAAATAGAAGAAAGAGAACTAAAGCAGCTTTGCAAAAAGAGACAGGAGGAGATGCCCAAGGAACCTAAAACTCAAAGCCGAAGAAGCTAACATCAAATCAACATGTCATATAATTCTGAGACTTCTCTAACAGAGTTGATCCCAACAATTAATTCCATTCCTTAGGACATAATCTCACCATAGCAATCCCTTCGCACACCACCAATGCTTCGCACACCACCAATGCCAACATGTCCAGGATTCTCTCTAAAGGATCCATTAGTATTTATTTTAAGAATACCTGTGGGGAGTGGAGCCCACTTGCTTTCTCTAGAGATCATCTTCTTTGACCCACGACCTATCTTGACAAGAGGATGATGAGTCATCTTATCAACAAGACCCATATCCCTAGTCACAAAGAGGTATTTCCTTTTTTGGGAATCATCCATAATACACTTAGCTTCAATAGTTTTCCAAACCATACACACAATCTTACGCCACACCACAATAGATGGACTCCAACCTGACATCCTTGAAAAAACCTCATGTTTCATTCTAACCAAAATGCTAGATTTCCTTGGCATAAAGGCATTGGAAGAACAAATGAGTGATACATTCCTCACTATGCCCACACGAGGTACACATAGAAGGCCCTTGGAAGCCTCTTTTTTTTTTTTTTTAAAGTTATCCCAAGTTAGATATGGCAATCAACCACATAAAACAATTACACTTCAACTAAGCTTGACAATAACTTGGTAAGCTAACTTGGTAAGCTTTAGCAACAAAATAAGACACCCCCTTAGGATTGAAACCCCAAGTCAAGATATCATCACTTTTCTTTGAAGAGTTACAAAAGCGCTTAGTCAAAATTGATAATAAAACCTCTATGTTTTCAAATGACCTCCTCAAGGCCACTCCCTAGGTTCCTTCTAGCAAGTAATCTCTAAATGACCTAAAGGCCTAAAGAACAAGTAGACTTAAAATTTGCCATCCATATCCAACCAACTTCAATGCATCTGTCATAAAGGTCCTCTAGCTATGGACAAGTAGAAATAATTGGAGGATACCCATCCCAAGAATCATGCCTTGTTACAAATCCAAAATTGACCTTGTTTAATAAGATTGGCCCCTATCTTCAAGGTGTTCCAAATCCCTAAGCCTCTCCTTGGCCTCTCCTTGTGATCTCAATTTGAGGGATATCCACATTGGACACCACCCCTAAGTATTTGGAAGTAATAATATGAGCCCAAAGCTGCTTAGAATTGGTATTGTCTCCAATAGAGTTTTATGAAGTCCATGAAAAGCAAATGGGAGATAGAAGGCCAAGAGCTATCCCAAGACAAACCATGTATTAGCCACGACTAACATGAGATTTTAGAAGATGTCCCAAGCCTTCAACCATCAAGATAAAAGGTACAAAAATAAGTAATCTCCTTGTTGCAGCCCTCTGGAAGCTTTGAACAAAGGAGATGCAACTCCATTAATGATAACCGAGAAGGTCGAGGTAACACAACTCATAACCTACTCAACCCAATCTCGAGAAAAACCAAAAGCCTACAGGATCTACTACAAGAAACTACATTTGACTCGATCATAGGCTTTGGACATATGTGACTTCAAAAACATAGACTTACCTTTTGAAGTTGCCATAGAGTGAATAGCCTCCCCAACAATCACCACCCCATCTAAGATCTACTTACCTACAACAAAACCCTCTTGCTCTTTCGAGATAAGGGTGTTTAAGCACTTTTCAATCTTTTTGCGAGGAGCTTAGTTATGATCTTATAAGCCACATTACATAAAGTGATGGGCCTAAGATGATCAAAGAACTTAACCTCATCCTTTTTTGAGATAAGGGCAAGCAAGGTCACATTCAGGGCATGCAACATCTGCTTATTGTGTTGTGATTCTCTAACAAGCTCCTACACATTTTGTTTGAGAATTTCCCAAAAAGCCTAAAAGAATTCAATCGGGAAGCCATTGGGCCCAGGCACTTTACCTTTCTTCATTTGAAAGACAACTTGCTCCACTTCCTCGAGAGAGGCAGGTTTATTGAGCTCTTCATTCATTTCCATTGATATTGCATGAGGGATGCATTCCCAAACAAAGCCCTCCTCTGCAACCTCTTGGAAAATAATAGGGATGCATTTCCACATGAAGACATCTCTTCTTGGAAAATAAATGGGTTTTACATTTTCTAAAATTCAATTTTGACATTTGCACAAATTCATGAACCATGCAAATTCCCAACAACACCATTGATGAATTTGAAATTTTCTTAAAATTTAAAATACAAAATTTCCAAAATGAAGAATACTTATTAGAGCCTAATGTGTAGATTACTCTTTTACAACCACATACTAATCTTGATTTTTTATGCCATAATTTTAGAGCTATTTTACATTTTTCACAATTGAAAACTTACAAAATTAATTCTACGTGTCAAGCTATTTTACAAAGTTTAAATTAGATTCAACCTAAGCAAGTGAAGTTGTATGGCAACCACATATCATGGTGCATCACAAATAAAAAATCTAATTAAATGCATGCATATAATTTAAAGAGAATAATAAATTTTTACTAAGCAACCCTCAACAAATGTAAATGTTTTTTAAAGCAAATGCAAGCAATCTATGTATGCATAGATTTTTTATGTCATAATTTTAGAGCTATTTTATATTTTTCACAATTGAAAACTTACAAAATTAATTCTACGTGTCAAGCTATTTTACAAAGTTTAAATTAGATTCAACCTAAGCAAGTGAAGTTGTATGGCAATCACATATCATGGTGCATCACAAATAAAAAATCTAATTAAATGCATGCATATAATTTAAAGAGAATAATACATTTTTACTAAGCAACCCTCAACAAATGGAAATGTTTTTCTAAAGCAAACACAAGCAATCTTTTGCATAGTCCATCAAATTGCAATCCAAGCATTTCTTAGACAATCTTATTGTAAGCAAGGAACCCAAAGCCCTTTAGCAACTTTCTCCTTTATTCATAGTTAAACATAACCATTTAAAAAATGATATTTGGAATATATATAAATCATTTAAGATATTTCATTCAAATGACTAAAGTTAGTACCCATTCAAAAAGCATTTGAATAGCATATGCACTAAGTGTTTTCATTTCAAATAAATGCATAATATTTCCATAAATCAATTTAAACTTTTTGAATTTCCGTTCTAAAACTACGATCAAAATGCATAAGGTGTTTATTACAAAGGTAATCATTAATAAACTCTTTGGACTAGAGCATGATAGATATTATGTAGACACTCTAATGATCATTTTAACCAATTAAATGCAAATACAATGAGTTAAAAGAACACATGCAAAACAACCACACTTCACATGTTTGTTTGTGACACATATCTAGAATCAACTCCAATTCAAATCATAGTTTTACAAGATTATACAAGGCCTTAACTCACCACTCGAATGAAGCGACACAAGTAGTTCAAGAATAACATATTCACCCAAATTGACCATCTAATTATTCACCATTGGGGAAACTTATGCGTACACACTCAATTAAAATATTCAATGTATCTACATAACACAAGAATAGCCAACACACATCATGAAACATCCAACATGAACATGTATTCAAATAAGGAATTCCTTCATTTTGCAATTTACAACATTATATCAAAATGTGATACCAATCTAAATCACATTAAATTATACAATTATATCTTAAAATAAACATGAACCAAATATCAAAGTTGTGTATTTAATCAATTCACATATAATCATTAAATTTTCTCATAAAGTTGAACCAAATTAATAACTTCAACGTTAACTTATGAAAACAATGAAGTTGAATAAGTTGCATAAGTCCAATCTAGAATAACAACATAAGCTATCAATAAGCATATAAAATTGACTATGTCAATGCCCAAACATCAAACACAAAAACTTGTCAACTAGTTCTAAAATAAGTCCAAGCAACACTATAGGTGAGGCCTTACAAATGCACCTCTTAAGATTGTACTTCCTCCTAGAAGTCACCTAGGATAAGTTGAAAACACGCCACTAAATCTATTGCACATTGCACAAGGAAAGCAACATAACGAGCAATCACATTAGGTTGAGCCATTTCAAACATACACACAATACACACCACATGGTAAAGATAGGTGCTCCATGGGCATCGCTCCTTTCACATTACTATTTCAACGGTCAAAATTTAAATCGTAAAAGAATCACATAATCATCATTCGTTAATGTTTGTTTATGTTGGAGTAAATAGGTCATTACTTGATAATTAATTAATTATTATATACTTTTTTACTTTAATTACTTAAGCTAAACTTAGGAGTTGTTTATTTATTTGTTTATTAGATTGAGCTATATTTAGCACATGTTGTCTCATTACGTTAGATGATGACACTTGTCTCAATCTAATCAATCCCTAATCTAGGGTTTTTAATATTTTTATAAGCATTCACCTTCATTGTAATCATTCATTCAGGTTATTGAATCTATACAATATCCCAGGTTGTCGAGCACATCATCTTGCTTAGATCTCTCTTTTGTGATAAGATAATTGCTTGCAAGTGATTTTTGGGAGTTGGGTTCAATTATCAACTCCAACATAGTATCAAAGCTCTAGATCTGCAATCTTCTATTCAAAATTTAAGGGATCTAGTTTTGAGCAATTTTTTGGTGTATCTTGGAGCAAAATGGATCTCGCCATTGTGTCTGAAGTGGCCAAAAACGTAAAGATCAAATTGTCATTTTGCAAAAATCTAACAAATTGTAATTAGGACAATTTTTTTTTGTAGGGAACATTTTACGAGACAAAAATCCATATGATGTACTTTGATTTGTATAGGTCGTGCACTGCCATACTAACTATACAAACTATACATAGATGCATAGGTGCAAGGTGACCTTGTCCAACAAGAAAAAAATTCATCCACAGGTAAAAAAAATTTCACTACAATTTTTTTTAAAAAGAATTCGACACAATTTTTTAAATTTTCTAGAGGTTTATTAATCGTAGTGATGTACCAAGCGTCCTTTTCAATCAAAGGAAATTTTTATAAGGAATATTCTTGAGAATATTCTTCCTATCTACGCCCACCTCCCGTTGCTTGAAATTAGGCGGTGCCACCTATACTCACCATTGTCACGCGACTCATTACCGTTGCACTGCCCTTCCCCTAACACCCACCCCAATGATGTTGGTGACCAAGGGCTAGGGTCCAACGCTCAGCTGCTAACCCCCTGGTTCGTGATAGGACTAGGGGCTAATCTTTTTAGCCCTCTATGCTGCCTAAGGGCTAGATTGGACAAGTTTTCAAAAATCGGGTTTAACTTGGTTGTCCAAGCTATTTTTGCAAAATTTATATTATTGGAAAGGTGGTTCCAAGCTTGATCCAATGGTGTGGATAATTTTTTCTAGATCTTGCTTTTGATTTATTATACAGGCCTCTGAAGTTAGATTAAGTTATTTTCACTCAAGAGGGCATAAATTTTGACTCGGTTATCGAATTTTCATGATTCAAGTGGCATCAAAAAGGTGCATCAGTTCTTTTCACATAACTTGGGCTTATTTTTCCAAAAAATTAACCAAATATTTGTTATTTCAATTAGATCTCAAATTTTCCTTTTTTGGTTATTTTCTTGGAAAATGTGTAGTTTCAAATTTTTTAGGTTCAAAGGGGATTTTTTTTGTATTGAGGGGGTCTATATTGTTATATCAGTTCATTACTATAATTTTCATCATGTATCCAACACATTGTTTCACTCACTCCATATAACTACTATAGTTGGAAATTACAAATGAAGATACATCTGAAGAAATCAAGGTTATATACAGTGATCATGGGTACAAAACTTGAACCTCAAGTTGTTGCTGAGAAGAGAAAGTGGTTTAACAAGGGTGATTTGGATTTTGGGACATTATGCATGTCTATTTCTCCTGATCTTTTTAATGTTGAATCTTGTACCACACCCAATTAGATCTTGACTCAATTAGAGACCTTGTTTGGGAAACATGATACTATGAAAGGATTTCAATTGGAGAATGAGATTATTGACTTGAATCCTCAATATTTTGATAGCATTCAGTAATTCTTCACCAAACTCAAGTCTCTCAGATTACAATTGACACAATGTGGTATTAAGAAAGAGGACACTTAGTTGATTCTTTCCATCCTTGCCAAGCTTGGTCTTGATTGTTTAGTTTTTATTTCTAAATTTTATGTCATAAGAGATACACTTGGTTCCAGATTCACTATGCCTTCACTTCATGATTTTGCTACATCACTCACTCAGGAGCAAACAAAGTTGGTACAAATGGGCTCATTGAAGTCTTTCAAATCATAGGCTCTTATTGCATCACCATGCACTAGAGATCCAAAGGCTTCAAATGGTTAAAAAAGGAAACAAAAATAAAAGGATTCAAAGTCACATGAGAAAGCCAAGGAATCACATTCACAAGATACCTCAGATTCTTCTTCCTCTTCTAAGGGGGACTCATCTAAGAAGGATTGACCAAAATGTGCATATTGCACAAAGACAGGACATGATGAGCATCGGTGTTATGCAAAGTATATTGATGAGCTAAAGAATATTCTATAGAAGAATAATATTCAATTGCCTTCATCCTCTTCTTCCACTTCAATACTTTCACAATTAGGGTCAACCACCATGGCACACGAAGTAGATAAGATGAAAGGCCATGCTCTCTTTGCATCCACCAATATATAATACAACAAATGGCTTCTTGGTTCAAGAGCCTCACATCACATGGCTTCATCTTCGGGTATGTTCTATTCATATGAGCCTTGCACATTACCACATATTTTGATGGGGAATAACACTTATATGAGTGTTATTGGGAAAGGATCCATAGATGTTGAGGATGGAACATTTCATGGTGTACTTTATGTCCCTTCATTATCTTCCAATATCCTTTCCATCTATTAGATTGCACACAGTGGGGTTGGTAAGACAGTAGAGTTCACACCTGATTAAGTGCTTATTAGAGACTTACACAGTAGAGAGATTCTTGCAGTTAGGACAATAGATCATGTCTCTTGATTGTATGCCTTCTCTCCTTTTGCTCTAGATGAGCACGCACTACCATTCACTGGTCTTCACTTTCATGCATCTAGAGTGGATCATATATATGAGGAGTTTGGACATTTGAACCTGTGTACTTCCATCATCCACCTTGGTTCATAAGACTTGTGCTAAGATTCCTCCTCCTACACCTCCTGCATCTTTAGAGATCAGTTCATTTCAACATGATGTTTATAGTCTTTCAATTTCAACTTTGTGGGATGACTACTTGCTAGACATTGCAAAGTTATTTGTTAAGTCTCACATTGCAGATATTGTGGACACAATTGAGGATATTCACTTCCTCTTTGATGATAGCTATGGCCCACCAGTCATCACATTGGCATTGTGTTTGGAGGTTGTTCTACAGGTAGCTTCACAATTGTTTGGATTTTCTTCAGTGATTTGGCTCCATTTGATTTAGACATGTGGACCCTTGAGCATTTCTCTGTGGCATCCATCATGAGACCGTTTCTCTTGAGATATTTTCTTCTACATGCACAATTGGATGCATTTCTTCCTAAGGGGAGGAACAATGTTTGTCATTTTTGGATCATCTTCAACATTCTTCTTCATGCATTCACTTTTAGCAGAGGAGCTTCTTCCTTTTGGAGGGATTCATTGTCTCATCATTTCTCTCCTATGGGGGGATCTTGATTGTACTTATGTGACCAAAGCAACACTTGAGGGGACATTTTGAGTCCTACATTTCTTTGTCACATGTATGGTTTCATTTCTTATATCTCTCTTTTGGAGAGGATTTTTTTCCCATGAGGTTTTCTCCTTTTCTTTGTTTATGAGAGATTTCAATTGTTTGTTCATGGGTACCTCATTAGGCCTTTTAGTCAGAACCCATTTTAAATTCATCATAGCTTCCTTTATCAATTGTTTAGTTTCTCCCTAAGTTGATTTTAAGGGGGGAGTGTTGTAGTAAATAGGTCATCACCTGATAATTAATTAATTATTAAATACCTTTTTACTTTAATTACTTAAACAAAACTTAGGAGTTGCTTTTTTATTTATTATATTGAGCTATATTTAGCACATGTTGTCTCATTGCATTAGATGATGACACTTGTTTCAATCTAATCAAACCCTAATCTAGGGTTTTCTTTCTTATGCTTTTATAAGAATTCACTTTCATTGCAATCATTCATTCATGTTATTGCATCAATACAATTTCTTGTGTTTGAGCACATCATCTTGCTTATCTATCTCTCTTTTGTGATAGGATAATTGCTTGTAGGCGACTTATGGGAGATGTGGGGTTCAATCATCAACTCCAATAGTTTATATAAAGTCAATAACTCATATGTAGATACACTTAATGCATAGTTTTCATTATATAACACATTCTCACTCATTCACATAGTAGGTATAACAACACATGGTTAACATATAGGTCCATTGAGACTCCATGGGTACATAATAGTACCAAGTAACAAAGAACCAATGTCAAGCAATCAAAGATCCAAGAACTAACTAAAATTATGGTCTCAAGGTCACACTCATTGGGGGCCCTTCCATGTAATTCCATGCCATATCCTTTGTTTGTTTAAGAGGATTATCCTTCAAGAGAACGATGATAAATATAACATATGCTAGTAAGGTCAATGGATTATGATTTCCCCAAAATGGTCAACATTTAATTTCATTCTCAAAAGTTCCTCGTATCTACTTCCTTATATACACTTTTCTAGAGGTTACTCTTTGTAGACATGGCATGAAGAACATTACAAAACAAGATCAACAATTGCAAATAGAAATAATCTAGCTTAGAAACTACCAATTTTTAAATACAAAATAAAATATTTCAATTCCAACAATACAATGAATGAATACTAGCAATTTCAAGAATAAATCAAATATAACCACAAGTCATGTGAAAATGAAGATGTCAAATATTTTTGGTTGAACTACTTTCATACAAAACAATCACTCATCACAAACAAATATAAAACTCATAAATGGCCAAAAGAAGTGTTCACAATCGACAAAATTACACATTATGGGACTACATGACTTGACTATCAAATCACTAATAAAAAAGGAGGGAATTAATTGTCAAGATAATATAATGATGCAACCATATCTACTATTGTATAACACAAATGATGACACTAAACTTGCCCCTCTAGGACAAGTCATGGAAATAGATCAATAGATTGAAAATATATACATAATGCATGTTAGGATTTACCGGGAGGAATGAGGAATTAAATTACCAAATACAAATTTAATCAACAAAATAGAGGAATAAAATTAACAGGGGTGAGACAACGAAAAATATTTAACGTGGTTCACCCTTTTCTGGGATACATCTACAAACAACAGTTGTACAAATTTTATTAAAACTTCCAACCAAAAATAATTACATAATCCTACAACAAACTTGTTGCAACGTGCAACGTAAAATGCATGATATTCACCGTTCAAATTTCCACATGTTATGTTGCATGTTACCATCACTAAACCATGACTGCCATCTTCATTCGTGCATTATTCATTATTTACTCTTCACAAATTTCCTTTTTTATGAGCTTCAAACACTTTATGCCATGAATGTTCATCTTTACTTTGCATGACCATTGATAATTCAATTCATAGATTTTTTTTTTATTATTTCTGCCCCCTTGCACTCCCATGTTAATTATTTGGGGGGAAAATGCACTAAGAAAAGTGACCAAAATTTAAGCTCCAAAGGTTGATTAGGCTCCACATAACAACAACACACACTGACATATATATGCACCATAGTGTGTACTAATGCAACACCATACCCTGCACTATATTGGACCATTAGTGCAATTATGGCATTCTATCTAAACAATACAACATGCGCCTTCATGTTACTGGGTAACATAGCCATTGTGTCCATAATACTTCATACATTGCACTAATGCCAAAACATTAGTAGGAATGACAACATGAAAATTAATACAATAACACTATATACACTATATTTTTTCTTTTAAATTGTTAAACCTATCATAATTCTAAAATTTCCTAATGCAACACACTCATAATTAGAATATAGCATCCCAAGAGTAAACTTAAATTTGTACCAAGTACCCAAGACCAAGAGCTAGAACTCATGCTCATATCAACTATATCCAAAATAACATGATAGATGCTGTTACTACCATTAGGAATAAGAAGGCAAGATATGCTACACTATGAACCACTCAATGGTTCAATCACTAAGTAGTAGGTACTTTTCCAAGGAACAAAATGATAGCTAAGGATTTATCTAAGTTAATATAGCAACATAGCACCATAGATTCCTAAGTTTTCCCACATCTTTACTTAAATCCACACATGTTGATATCATCAACTAAAAAAATTAGCTCTTAATAGGGTACACAAATAAACAAATACACAAGTATGACTCCACCATAATTGCAACAATGTACTCAATTGGGGCTAGATGTCACCTGAATATCCACAAACCCAAGGACCCACTTAATCATGTACAAGGTTTTTCACAACACATCACATACACATTCATAATGGGAAAATCATATGAATACATGGAATGTTGAGAAGCATGCATAGGATATCACTAACATTAGTGGATACAAACAATCCGATGAAATAAGGTGTAAGATCAAAATGAAGCAATGTCTAAATCCACAAACAACCACTAAAACCATAGAACTTAAGTAAATGATTCTAACCTACCAATGAAGTACGAAAAAGAGTGCAAGAAATATGAAAAATCAAGCAAATGTTATGCTTTCTCCCATCATTGTCATTTTACCTCCATTGTTCTTCTCAATATTGCTTTTCAAGTAGTTATTGTTGCTCTCATAATCATGTACATAATCACAATAAACTCGAGATGATAATGGCTACAATATTTTGAAGTTCGTGGTTGGATTAGAAATTCAAGGGACAAGATCAAAGGAGAGAATGGGAAAGTTTCCATTTTAATTCATGAAGGGATAATAATGAACTATTTGAATTAAAATGATGCATAATGGTTCATATGAAGTTTACAACTTCATTCTCAATTAACTAGTGACAAAAGAAGAGGCTTCTAAAATGGGGAAGAACTAACTGATGACAAAAGATCAAAATGCTAAATTAAGCGTGAGTTAACTAACGATGGAAAAAAGAGTTGTCTAGAGCTATAGAGTAGGGGTATTTATTACTTATGAGTCTCTTGCTTTCCAATAGAATCCTAGGGAATGAATTTCCCTAAACTACCTCGGGTTTTACTGAATTGAACTGGAAGGCAAAATGAAAAAACTGCAAAGAATAACTTGAAGGAAAAATATAAAAAATGACAATTAGACAAACTACTTCAGGGACTGAAAGAGTAGGCTACTGAGATGTTTGTCACAAAAGGAGTAACTCTTGGCCAAAGGATGGTAGTGTGGGAGTGGAATGCCAGTGCGGTGCACTGGAGTCCTAGAGGCACGTTGGCATCCTCTATAGATGAAGCACTAAACCTCTAGATAGAAATACTAAGGGCCTATTAACTAGCTCAGATTCAAGGTCTGTTTATTTAAGTAAATTGAAAAAGAACAAAAATTGTTGGAAATATACAAGGTAGCGAACCCACTTATAAGAGGTCCAACATTTGAGACCTTTCTTCAAGCTTCACATGGACAACCTTTACACAAGACAAATGAGAAAAAACATTGGGGCTATTTTGGAGCTTGCCACAATCAAACCCTTGTTTTGGTGTTCCCACCTCCATGGACAACTAGATAGACAAAGAGAAATAGACACAAAGTGATAAAATCAAACTTTGCTCAAGGAGGAGAACCCGTATCACGAGATAAATATGCAATAAATGATCTATTAATAAATAGACAAGAAGCAAGAGAGCATTACCAACAATCCATGGATCCCTCTTGGATTGATAGACACACTGTTGAGTGTTTGCAAGAGAGATTTGGTTGGTGGAGGGACATCAATTCGACATCTTCGTCGTAGAAGCAAGATCGAGAAGAGAAGACCAAGAGAGTAGAGTGAGAGAAAGAGTGAATTGTTAGAATGTGAGAACTTGCAAACAGAGAGTGAAAGAATGAGTTTTGTGTTGTTGCATGGGTGGTAGGGGCCATTACACTTGAAATTTGATTGCAGGGACACGTGTCATGAGTCAAATATTCCAAGATTCCCTTGTTTAACTCAAAAAATTGCAAGGATGCTAGCACGTCGCACGAACGTCTACATGCCACACAGGCACCCAACTTGTCTTTTTTAGAGAAACGAGGTGGTAGACTGTTGTCGCTTCATTGTTGGTCCTCATGGAGTTGAAATTGTGAAATTTCAACCCATAAGGTTCTTGTCATAAATGTGGCTAGGTGCAATAAATGTGGGGGTCAAGTGTGTAAATTTGAAATTTCCCCCAAGGTGCAATTTTACGACATTACATTTTTCCCCCACTTTAGTGGGTTGAATTTTGGGAAAAATCAACCACACTAAAGTAGAAAAGAGATTACTTAGAGCAAACACAAAAATTTGAAAACTTTATGGATTTATGTGCCAAAAAGGATATTGTAGAGCCCATAAAGGTTGAGCAAACATTTACTAATGGTGCCCCCAACGATCAAACTCAGAAAAAAAATTACAACATTTGACATGAAAATTTGTGTGAAATTTTGTTTTGCAAAACTCAAATTTTAGGTCAGCTAGAAAATCGAAAGAAACAACCATGGCAAGAAAAATGCTTAAGAAAAATTTGGTGGTTCAAAAGAAAATATGATGAAGTGAATGTATACCCCCTCCTAATTTTCCCCCCAGTTTGGTGGGGTAAAAGTAAGAAAAACAATGGGGCCATGATCATCAGAAAAAATGGATCCCCAGGGGAGGGGGCAGGGGCATATATATACCCTGTTGGGCCCCCTATAAGGGTCATTTTCACTATTCACTGTGAGAGTTTTGTTGACTTTTGTGAGAGAAAATCCAACAAAATGCCTCGTAGATGAGATTATGAGGAGCCTAGGATCGACCAGCTATGTCAATCAGTTGCTTAGGGTCTTGAGGTCACCCATGTGAGTCCAAAAACTCAATTTTTGTGCCATTTATAGCATTTTTTTATAGATTTTTCCAAAAAAATGGAGCGCAAGCATCCCAGAGGCATGGAAGCATCCTACAAGTGCATTGGTGTCTCACCTATGTGCTAGAGACCTGCGGCCATGTTGGGTTCCATCTTACATGTTGGCATCCAACCCACTATCAATGGTAGACCTCAGACACATGCACAACATGTAGACGTCTGTGCAATGTGCCTACATCTCAAAGGTTATACTTAGAAATTTTTTTGAGGTAAAAGATAGAATTTTTTATACAAATTATTCTGACTTGAATCTTTTTCAAATTTGCAAGACTATCCAAAGATTTGAGAGAATGGTGGGGTATGGATGTTGTGGATGGTCCATGACCAGGCCTGGTGCATGTCTCTAGATGAGCAGAGACTTCTTCGCCATGTAGGCTTGTGGTACACCTACACGATGCCCAAGATGTTGTACTACAAATGCATGCTAATGGAATTGATGGAGCAGTGGGACGTGATCACCTCCACATTCCATCTTCCATTGGGTGAGATGACCATCACCTTGGAGGATGTTTATCGCATCACCAACCTCCCCATCCATGGATGACAAGTGGCATTGGATGACACATGCTTTGCTCGAGAGAGAGCTGAGGGTGTCCAATACTACTCGAGAACCGCAGTGACAATGGCGGCCAGGTAGCCCATCCACGCCATTGGTTAGTGGGGTAGCATGATGGCCCCAGTAGAAGGGCGATGATTATGTATGGATTTCCATGTGTAGGTCACCATGGATGGGTGAGGTTCTCACCTTCACGGGGGCCTCGTCCATACCATTAAGGCAATGGAGGATCACCAGATAGTCTTTGTGTGGGGTTGTAGCACGCTCGCAAACCTATCTCACGAGTTGGGAAGGTT